>PVJA010000405.1:0-14327 GCA_004027025.1 Myocastor coypus | reverse complement strand
CCAGGGCAGGGACATAACCAACACTGATCTGGCTGGGATGGCTCAGGATAATCACCTGAGCAGTGAAAGCAGTTGTTTCCACTGGTGGGTCATTTTTGCTGTCACCATCAACATTGCCAGGTGGACATCTTTGTCAGACACGTTCTTGAAGTTGAAACCCATATGGTCCCCAGAAAGAGCTTCACTCAAAGCTTCATGGTGCATTTCAAGAGACTTGACTGCAGTTGTGACACTGACTGGAGCAAAGGTGACAACCATGCTGGGTTTGAGAACACCAGTCTCCACTTGGCCCACAGGGACAGTGCCAATACCACCAATTCTGTAGACATCTTGAAGGTGCAGCTGCAAAGGCCTGTCATCTGGGCGAGTGAGTGGAAGGATGAAATCCAAAGCTTCAAGCAGGGTCATTCCACTGGCATTGCCATCTTTATGGGTGACCTTCCATCCTTTGAATCAAGTCATATGAGCACTTGGCTCCAGCATGTTGTCACCATTCCAATCAGAAATTGGCACAAAAGCTACAGTGTCAAGGTTGTAGCCGATTTTCTTAATATAGGTGCTGACTTCCTTAACAATTTCCTCGTATCTCTTCTGGCTATGGGTGGCTCTGCAGAGTCCATTTTGTTAACACCAAAAATTACTTGTTTCACACCCAGTGTGTAAGCCCCAAGGGCATGCTCGTGGGTTTGCCCGTTCTTGGAGATACCAGCTTCAAATTCGCCAACACCAGTAGCAACAATCAGGACAGCACAGTCAACCTGAGATATGCCTGTAATCATGTTTTTGATGAAGTCTCTGTGTCCAGGGGCATCAGTGATGATCACATAATACTTGCTGGTCTCAAATTTCCACAGAGAGATGTCAGTGGTAATGCCACGTTCAGCTTTCAGCTTATCTAAGACCTATGCATACTTGAAGGAACCCTTCCCCATCTCAGCAACCTCCTCAACTTTCTTTTGTCAATGCCACCACATTTGTAGATCAGATGGCCGGTGATGCTGGACTTATTGGAGTCCACATATCCAATGATGACAATGTTAATGTGAGTCTTTTCCTTTGCCATGTTGGCTTTGATTTAGTGGTGGTTTTCACTACACCTGTGCTCTCACTGCAAACCCATTGCAAAAAAGCATGGATAGGCTCTTGTTGTTTTTCTAGATTATATACTAACTAGATGAATGGCAGAATTGCCTTTGTACTCAGAACTGGAACATTATGAGCTTACAATAATGTATTCATCTAGGATACTATTTTTTATGAATAAAAAATTCTGATTAGGTGGGATTAAACCTACATTGTATTTGGTTTGCAAGAGAGGTTTTCTTAATTAAATTTATCTTTGTTCACCCTCCTGAATTAATAAAATGTGCCTGACTGTCACCACCGACTTAGCGCAGTTGCCACAGTTGTTATGAAAATATGGTTGCTAGGATACCTTCATTATTTCATCTTCATGTTACACCAGTCTATCAATTAATAAAGAAACACTCAAGTTAATTCTCAGCCACATTTATACACATTCTTAACATATGATTTCCCTTATCTCCAAGTGACATTTCTCCCGGTAGCATTCACCTTCTACTCCATAAAATATTAAACATGAGGTTATCACATAAGTTTACAAATTACAGCCATGATGCACGTCTCCTGCTTAACCTTTCCATTTCCTTTCCATCACGGTGAAAGTTCTTATGGCAAATGCCCACACATAAACTAAATGATTTTTAGACTTCAAGATTTACTTCCATGAAAACTGTCTGGTAAAAATACGTGTATTGAAAAAACTGATAACCTCAATCCTTTTAGTTCTTCATAGTGAACCCAGGAAGGGCAGGCAGAAAACCTTTGGAAAGTCTTTCCTGAATCTTTGGCTATTCATACCTCTCCCTCAGTTACTGACTTGCACTTAAATGTTAGATTCCTGAAGACATCTGATGGCAGGAGGCTCTTATGAATGCACTTCTTTTGACTGTTACATTGTCTTCAGTTGCCAAGGTTGGTACAATACAAGATTAATAAATAAAATTTGCTACTATAACACATTAATTGTATTATCCCTGTTCATTTAAAGTTAGTGTCTATTCATTCTAGCTTATGATACCAAAATAGAATAATGCAAATTAATTTTTTTAGAATGAAGACAACACATTTTGAAAAATGGAGGGAGAAATGTTATATCTAACTGTAAAACCATATGAATATAGAAACCTTATCAAACACCCTTAAATCTGAAGAATGATTCTACCTCTAGAACAACTTTATTATTTTATTTATTAATTAATTTATTTATTTTGTCTTTTTGAGACAGGGTCTCACTATGCAGTTCAGGCTGGCCTTGAGCTCACTTTTGTAGCCCAGGCTGGTCTCGAACTCGCACTGAACCTCCTGCCTTAGCCTCCGAGTGCTGGGATTACAGGCGTGCACTGCCACGCCCAGCTCCTAGAACAACTTTAAACATCAGAAAAACCTGAGTTCTGTACTTAGCAGAATAATTCTCATATCTTTTCATATCATAATTAATCTTCTTGAAAAAAAAATAAAAGTAAATAAAAAAGTGTTTTTAACCTCACTGTGCAAGAAAAGTGGCTGGGGTGATGGCACATGCCAGTAAACCTAGCACTCTGGGAAGCAGAGGCAGGATTGAGAGGTCCAGCTCAGCCTGGGTGACTTGGCAGCTCAGCATCACAAAAAATGAAATGAAAAAACGGAAAGGAAAGATAATATAAGGGCTTGGATGTACTTTGATACAAAGACTATGTGTTCAATTCTTAATACTGAAATAGAAGAACAAACAAACAAATCTATGGGATTCATAGGTATATAGATGCTATTTGATAACAATGTCATGTGAAATAAGTCAGACAGAAGTTCAAATATGGCTCATGTCTTACATGATATATATATATATATATATATATATATATATATATATTTATGACAGTGAAACACTTCCCATGAGTAGGTACAGGATGGGGCTCAATAGGAGTATGAATATATATAGATAGATTGATCAATCGATCGATAGATAGATAGATATAGTTACATAGGAGGTATGAAGTTCAAATTCCATTATTTAAAAAAATATATATATGTTACTTGGTGTCAGTTATACTAACAATTTATCGTAGTTCAGTGTAAAGAAAAATTTATGTTATCTATTTCTTTCTGTAATAATTTTTTTCTGGCTTATGTGTTGTACTCTGAGTAACTACTTCAAAGAAAACGCAGTGTTGTAACTGGTTATTCACTTATTATTTGATCATGAAATTTTGTTTTTAGTTTTTCATAAAAAAAGGGAAAAGAAGACAGGAAAGAAAAACAACAAACTGAGCAATATCTCAATTAATTTATCTGCAAAATATTATGAGAGGCTAAGTGCAGAACTCAGATTTTTCTAATGTTTAAAGTTGTTTTAGGGCTGGCCTGATAGCTCAGCAGACTACAGCTCCTGCTTAGGCAGAGCACAGCGGCCCAGGTTGTATCCCTGCCCCCAGAGTGCACTGAGCTGGTGACTGAGAATGGGGGTGGTCCCAGTGCTTGGGAGGCTGAACACAGAAGAATCACTAGAGTGGTCTACGTAGTGAGACCCTAAGATGCTATAAACCCTGTACTAAATACATTTTTTCAAAAACATTTTTTTAGATGTAGAATCATCCTTCAGGTTTAATGCTGAATAACTCTATTTGAACTTTTATTTAAATTGTATAACTCATCAAATGTAAGAAAAAGAGAATGTCTTCATTCAAGGAGAGAATTTCTTAACTATTACAAATGTTTTTAAGAAGTTCAACATTTATAGGAAAATACACTGAAGGAAAATATCCCAAAACCCAAACTGACCATACAGATGTAATCTTTCAAAAATTTTTGCCAGGCCAAAGACTCTACACAGCTGTTTTCAATTCACTAACGCATATGTGTGGTCCTCATTTCAGGTCAAAGAAAAGTATCTCTCTCTTTTAAATTTTCCATGTGTGGCTTGGCAGACCATACAGTTAGAGTAAGTACATGCTCATGTGAGAAAAATCTTTCTTTATCAAGCCTAGTATCTTGCGAAATGGATCAACACTGTCTTCTAAAGTAAGGGACTCACCAGTGTTTTTGATGTTTGGCAAATGTTTCCGAAGTGATGCAACAATTTTTTCAAACATCCAGACCCAAAAATTAGAGCAACATAACAAAAGAGTCCAGGATAATATTTTTGGTAGAATAATGAGACTCAGAAATTTTTCTTTTTCTTTTCTCTTACTGGGAATCAAATTCTGGACCTCACACTTGCCAGGCAGGCACTTGCCAATGAGTTAAATCCCTAGCCCTTAATGTTTTTTTTTTGTTTTGTTTTTTTGTTTTTTTGTTTTTTGAGGCAGGGCTGGCTGTGCAGCCCAGGCTAGCCTTGAGCTCAGTTTGTAGCTCAGGCTGGTCTCAAACTTGCAGCAATCCTCTTGCCTCAGCCTCCTAAGTGCTGGGATCACAGGAATGCACCACCTTACATGCCCAGCTGACACTCAGAGATTTCTGAGTTTTGTGCTCATGTCATTTTTTCCGTCACCAAAATATTATTAATTTCACTGAAACATTGTGCACCATGGCTTAACTTCACCTATGCTTTTGGCTGATTCTCTGTGTGTTAAGCATCTGTAGTTCTTGGTATGGGAGACTGGACCAAAACTGAGCCCCAACCCCAACGTGTTTTATTTTTTTTTTTCCAACCCGTTTTATTTTGGAAGAATGTCTCACTACACTGACCAGGCTGAGCTCCAGCTTGGAATCCCCTTGTCTCAGCCTCTCAAAGTGCTGGATTTGCTGGCATGTACCACCACGCCCAGCAGAGACTGAATATGCTTTAAGGCTTGCCAAAGCACGAAAACACTTTCCATTGAAACAGAAAGAAGCCACTGGATGGTGATTGTGGTTTCTTAAGATTCAGCCTTGCCTAATGAAGTCTAAGCACAGTTTTATTTTCTTGCAGGTACTACTGTTACTTGTTTTATTTTTTTTTTTAAGTTTATTTATTATTTTTTTATTCTTGTTTCAGAACCTTTGTTTGTTTATTTACTCATTTTTATGGCCGGCTCAGCCCGCCCCGAAGGCAGGGCTGGCGCAGCATGTGGTGCCGGGGATCGAACCGCGGTCCCTGAAGCTGCCCAAGCTTCCCCAAGCAGGCGCTTTAGACCACTGAGCCATCTCGCCGGGCCCCTGTTACTTGTTTTAAAACCTCTGAAAATGTTATCATGAGATAAACTTTGAAGTACTAAATTTATGTTTTCATCTACAAATACCTTTCCATTTAAAATATCAAAAGAGTAGGGTCTAACACATGATCACTATGAGGCTGAATTGGGACTATCTCTTTCCTTCATTTCTGAGATGGCTTCAATTATCTTTCCCTGTAGATGCCCCTAGAGTGGCTTTGTGTTTTCTGTCAAACAGTGCATTGTCACTAATAAAAGCAGTCGTGCTTATGAAACACAGGCCTGTGTTTCATAAGATTATTTTTATCATGCTTTAAAGCCTCATGGAGAACTGATGTTCTTTGTTGGTAGCATACTTCAATAATTCCTTGTTAATATAGCATATTCCAGAATGACATTTTTTTCTAAGTCAAATCACATGTTTTTTATTAGCCTACTAGGTCTCAAGTCAATGACAGTACCTTGTTCTGCCTGCTCCACTTAATATACTGACCATTGTTAAAATGGCACATTTGGCTTGAAGCCCACAACTTTAGACCCAAATCAGTGAAACCAGCATTGCTTCCATTTGTAACAGACGTGAAACCCAACACAATCATTTATTAGATCCCCATCTTTAAGGTACAGATACCATCCGGGTGTTGTTCTCAGCTCATTTCTCAGGTTTTTGGAAAAATGAACTAAAAGGAAAAAATCAATAAGCAGACAAAAATACCTTTGTGATCTACAGAACTAAGGTGTGTAAGGAGAGCAAATCCCTAGGATATGCATGAATATAGAAAACAACTAAAACCAAAAAGAAGAGAATGGAAATGTCGGAGGATAATATTTTGTCTAGCTTTGCATTTTTATTTGGTTCTATTTTGTCTTTATACTCCTACCTGTAATATATTGTAGAGCTATCATTGTACAAATTACAGAATTCACAGTATACTTACCTGATAGTTTAAAGAATGGATAATGTATTTTGCTATAGATTTGCTACTGGAATATGCAGACAACAATAACTAGTACCTTTATCAATGTTGAATTTTTTATACACATAAGGAATAGAAATTTTGTCTGAATATTCTGTGTGGGGATCAGTGCTTTGTCTGAAAGAATAAGGAAAGAAGGAAAGAAAGAAGGAAAGAAAGAAAGAAAGAAAGAGAGAAAGAAAGAAAGAGAGAAAGAAAGAAAAAGAATTCTCATCAGTAATTCTTCAAAAACTTCTACCATATTGACTTTAGGTTGAGTCTTCCATTGTTAAGATAAACTAAGCATAGAAATCACATTCAACTTTTTATGTTCACATACTTATTCAGGAGTAGAGTCAGAACTCAGAGAGTACTTTGGGTTACCTGATTTTGAACATTTATGATTTCAGCCACCTGCGCTAGATCCAACAGAATTGTAAAAGTGCAATTATTTCTTTCCTTATCCTTTCATGCCAACACTTGAAATGAATTCACCCACAGTGGTGTTAGCAGCATGGGCCTGGTGATAGCATACAGAGGTGTGGAACTCTGAGAAAACTAAGATCCAGGATGTTTCATCTATTAACTCCTTGCTTGCTATATTAGACAAAAAAGAAATTACAGCATTTCAATAAGCT
This sequence comes from Myocastor coypus, assembly GCA_004027025.1. Classification (NCBI taxonomy): domain Eukaryota; kingdom Metazoa; phylum Chordata; class Mammalia; order Rodentia; family Myocastoridae; genus Myocastor; species Myocastor coypus. The sequence goes on along the minus strand of PVJA010000405.1, from coordinate 7,541 downwards.
AGATGACTTTTACCTGTGATAATGCCTTTTGTTACTTCAAAAAAGTGTTTCTCAAATTGTACATAAGCATGATTCAAAAATTTTTTTTCTACCTGTCAAAAGCTCAAAAACTAAAAATGAATATTCACTTGTCACTCATTTACAACTCTAAACTCTTCCACTTAGTCTAGCTCAATACTCATTGTTTTGCAACATGTTTTTGAGAACATAATGGAAAGAAAATTATTCATCTAATTTGGGAGAAGTGGCTGCTATGCTTCTATGTGGCATGTGGCCTTGCTATGTACACAGTGATATTCTGCCATGTACCAGCTTTTCAGCACTGGCATGTCACCTGGCCTGTGGCATCTCACATTCTCATGCTCTCACACACTTGTGCTGTGGCCCAAGCAACTTATTAAGCTAAAGCCAAAAAGCAGGTGGGGCACATGCTTGCTGGAGACTGGAATGGCAGGCTGCATGCCTCTCCAAGTGCTGTAAACACCAGGGTTTGTTTGGAAATTCATCTCCTGGTTACAGTAAACATGACTTGATGGAGCACCCAGCAGAGAAGTGGCATGCCCTTTTTCTGAAAAAAAAAAAAAATCAGGAACTAATGTAAGCTATTAATAAGCTGTAGAATAATTTTCCAAATCATCTACTTACTGTAGACTGAAATATGACACGACTTAGCATGATACAATCTAACATGACATAATGCAAAAGCTGACCTAAGTATGACATAATCCTTTATATTTCCGAAGTTCAAAGAGTAAATCTTAAAGGGCAAATTACTGTAAATTGCAGGTTAAATGAATACAAGTCTTGAATTTTGTGCAATAAATTTTTAATATTGAAAGTATAATTTTTACAGGAAAAGACTAAATTAGAGCACAGCTTAATGATTACCTTACATCACACAATTTCAGCTCTAAAAATATCAAATATTCGAAGGTCAGAGAATGCAGCTCTACAAAAATCACTCTGTAATCTAAAACTGAAAATCTAATTGATATTCTAAAAATGTGATAATTTTAGCTCTAGAACTACCAGAAGTTTTGTATCAGAAGTATAACTTGAGAAACTTACAATAATTATATAACTTGATTTCCAATGCAGTGTTAGAATTTAAAGTTTAATATAAAATAATAAGCTACTTAGTCCATGATCTAATGATTGGCATTATGTTCTTATAAATTTTGTTATAGACTCTTTGTATATTTTTATTCCTTTGATCTGACATTTAAAAATTCTTGGGGGCAGGAAGATAGTTCAATAGAAGAAGGGCTTGCCTGGCAAGTACAGGGTTCAATCCCCAGTACTGAAAAATAAATAAATAAATATAAAAATTCTAATCATATACTTTAATCTCAGTTTTGTTAGACCTAGTTGACTACGGGACACATTTTTCATGTAGAAATTTTTTTCTTATATTTTAGTGAAGGTTCTACAGGGTGTTCAGGGTCTTGCTACTAGATCAGACTCATAGTGATCCACCTGTTTGCAGCCTTCCAAGAGCTGGGTTATAGTCGTATGCCACCACGCCCAGTCTTAATTGCTGTCTCAGTGTGCCCTGGGGGTGGGGTTGGCACAACAGGCCTGGGGATCGAACTCCTGGCTCCTGCACTCTGCTTGCAGGCACTTTAATCCACTGAGATATTTGTTTGTTTGTTTTATTAATTTTAATGAAAGTGAAAAAGCAATGAGACAGTTTTAAAACAGGTTACTATAATAGTTATAATAATTAATACATTGTATATTGTTGTCTTCATAGTAGTTGTTCAGAGTAAAAGATGCGGACATGATATCTTGTCTAAACACTATTAGTACAAATCTTTCATCTCACTGAACTAAGAGAAAGTAGCTGTATATCTATCCTATCTTTTTTTTCCCTGCCAAATGGTCCTTCATTTATATACCTCTTGTTTGCTTTGCTTTGTCAGAGATGAGTGTTCCATTGCCATTCAAATATTATAGGTACATGAATTCATCAGAATAACCTAATATATCCCGTCACCTGAAGAACAGATAAAAAGATGTGGTATTTTTATATAATGGAGTATTACTGAGCTATAAAGAGTAATAAACTCAAAGCCTTCATATGTAAGTGGATGCATCGTGAAGATATACTCTTAGGTGAAATAAACCAGATCTACATGTATAAATATTAGATTGTTTCCCTAGTGTAAGAACTCAAGAAAAGAAATAAAAATGGAAAGGTACCACACAGTTAAATAGAAAGTGACAACTTAAGGATTAAACAATGAAAAGAGAGCAAGGAGAAAAGTTAGGAAACATGGCAGGGGCAAAACCATACATTTATATTCACAAGATGGTTAACGCAATGGTCCTAAGAAGATCCACCAGGTTTGAAACTAGCAGTTAATTGGTAGAATTCTCACCCTGACTATTTATGCTGATATCTGTGAATTAAGCAACTACACTGAGAAGAGTAATGTGTAATATTAAAACCATGCTAGGGATATCTATCATTCTGGTCTTTTGAATGCACACTGCTTCTAATGTCATACCATTATTACTCACTCTCTCTCTCTCTCTCCCTTAATTTTTTTTTTTTTAAGAAAAAAGATTTTTTAAAAAAAGCCACTGAGCTATTTGGCTGGCCCTCATGTAGAAACATATTAAGAAAAACCCACAAATAATTTGGAAGATATGTGCAGATTTATTTTTCAGAGGGAGAGAGACAGAGAGAAATCAAATGTGTATATCTTCCAAGAGTTTAGCTTGATTTTGCTCCGCATCTCTATCTTATTTGAAGCAGTAAATAATTAGGTTTTGCGAAAATTTGTCCTTCCATAATTACGGTTTGAAACCTAATCCTAAGTTAACTGGTTTTACCTATTTATGGTCATCAGTGATTCAGATTGTTGGATGCCATTATCTTGAGGATATTTTAAGAATGCTCATCTGCAAGGTAGAAGATCTGCTCTGAGTTTTATTAATGAGTTCTCCCATGTATTGCTGACAGCATAGCTTAGATGACAAAGATAAATGAAACTGCCACTGAGGGTAACAGAAAGAGCAAGGGTAATGTCATTCGTTTCTGTTTTCTTTAAAATAAACACAAGTTTCCAATAAATTTCAATTATAATGCAGAAAAGACTTTATCTGAGAATGAATGCCTCATATTTTCCCTTAGTGAAACACTTAAGGGTGGAAAATTTTGTTTTCTATTCTGAATTTTTGTCCAACATTAGGAGCTCGGCCATTTATTTTGATCTCCAGCCTTTTCTTGTCTACCTTATATATGCAAATATATGATATAACTAAGTTGATGCATATTAACATATTAATAAGTTAGTCTTTGTCCTCAGAGAGAATAAAATATTCAAATAGCCAAAGTGCTTAGCAATTCATAATAATTCCAGTAACAGCCATAAACCCTTAAAAATGATAAAGAGAGAAAAAACAAGCTGGGAACATCTTTTAAAAAGTGTTCATCGAAGAGGAGGCATTTGAATATCAGTTAAGATTTTACAGGGAAGGAATATGGAGAGTAGTTCTGGCCAATGGAGCAGCTTGAGGGAAGATAAATGCCCAATATGTGCTTGGGAGTCAGCCAACACGAGTTTGTGTCACTCAAAATAGGCAGAAGGAGAGTAGGATGAAATACTTAGACAGCACCCCCGGTTGGTCAAGGTCACAGGTGGTTCAGGATGCCAGAATGAGGAATGTGTACCTAACAGGCACCCTGAGCTGTATTTGGTTGAAAGGTGAGTTATTCTGGGAGTGGTTCATGAAGATGTAGCTGTCAACCTGTCCTGTGGAGGGAGGGTAAATCGGAATGTGGAGACCAGTTAGGTAACCTTATAACCTCAAGGAAAGGTTAGAAGTCAGTATACGAGGTCAGACAAGTCTGAGATCAAACTTCCTAAGTAGTTGTATCACCTTAGCCACTACATTAACTTTTTTGGCCTTTTGTCTCTGATTCAAATGACTTGAGTTCTTTTTAGTCTAACATTCTATGATTTAAGGCAAAGCAGAGCCTGGAACAAGACAGTGGAATGAAGCATAGAAAGCAGAAGATGGGCATAAAGTATTTGAAGAGGTAGATTTCACTGATGTTTCTCAATGGGGCTCAAATAATATTTGAAGATTCCAATTTTTATATGTGAAGGATTGTTCCTGGGATTGTAAATATTTTAGCATCTCTGGTCCCTATTAAATAACTTTGAATAACAATTGCCATTGTAGCAATTCAGAGTGTCCATATATCTCCAAGTTTTTGAGGGAGAATTACAATCGCTAGTGTCCCCTGTCTACTACTACCACACAGAAAATGGCAATGTTCAGTTTACGTTCACCAATGTTTGGGTATCAGAGAGCACTGAAAGGCTATGGGTGCCAGTGACAGTAACAGAGGACTTGGGAGGAAAAGCAGTTGTGTGGGCAAAAATTACATTTTATATTGGACACATTAAATCTGTGGTGCCAGTGGAATAGCTAGATACCTTATTTGTATGTATGCAGCAAGAAGATAAGAGAGAAAAAATTCAGTAACAAAAGTTTAATAGTATTTCTACTCAAACTTGACAGAGAATAGTGCTTTCTTACTCTAATACTTATTTTATTAAAGAGAAACAGTGGTTTTGGCCTTGCCAGACTCTGCCTGCATGACCCACTTTCTATGAAACTTAGCGCTGAATTTCCTTCTGAATTTCTAAAGAAATAAATGAAAGTGATCATGTCTTGGGTATCTACATGAATCAGATGTTCACAAGGCATCTTTCCATCTATCTTCATGCTGTCACCAGGTCACAAGCTATGTGGATCAAGATGATGTAGGGAAGTAGCAGAGAAGGAAGATTCAAACCTGTTCAGTCTCAAACCTGGGTTTGTTTCACTACCACAATGTGGCCATTCCTGAACTTGAGATTCAACCATCCAAGCTGACATGCCAATTGGCACTATATAGTCATGTATTACTTCCCCTGAGGCCTTGTGCAACATGGGGTCCTTAAAGCAGTGCCACTGTAGTGGGAATGCCAGGTTTCAAGCAAAGTGGGTGGGAATGCAAACCACTTCTCTCTACCTCTCGTTCTACCTGAATTCTCTCAAAGTTCCTTCCACTGCCACCATTCTGCCAGAGGAGTTTACACATACTCTACTTGCGCAGAAATTCCTTCTTCCTCTCTCTATGGCAATATTTTCCTTCTTGAAGTTGGTTTTTATTGGAGATTCTTTGGCACTTAGATTGGTGATTTTGTTCTACCTCATTTCAAGTTCTTATTTTCCATCATCTCTTAGTTTCCTCCCACTTCTAGTGAAATTCCATTCCCTAGTCCTCCACCTCAATCCTTACTTATGGCTACCACTAGCCAAACAACCATTAAGTCTACCATTCCAGTCACGAATGCTCCATGCCATCTTGCACTTCAACTCCCCATGTGTGCTTTTAAACAGGAAACACAGCTCATCCATGTGCCACAGTTAATCTATAATATGTGCTTCTTTGTTTATTGCCACCGCTCTTTTCTGATTTCTTATGCCAGTAAGAAACTGATCAAATGTTATGGACTGACCCTTCACCTAAGATATTTCTTGAGATAAACCCATTCTTTTTTCCATTTCTTAGATCATTAGTTCAGATCACTTTAGTTGATGTATTTTCCCACTTACTGCATAGCTCGTCTGCGTTGGTTATTCTTCTAATTGCTGGGTCAACATATCCGACATCTAAAATGAAGGAAGGAAAGGTTTATTTAGCTCACAGTTGCTGGAGGTTCCAGCACATACTCAGCTGGCTCCAAGGCAGCGTGGCATGTGACAGAGAGCAAGAGCATTCATGGTGGCAGCAAAGAGCAGAAACAAATGAGAAGCATCAGCAACAGTGGCCCAAGAGAGCAAGTCTATCTCCCTTAAATTGCATTCAGGCTCCCACCAGTACCCCCAGCCACAATCCCAGTGGGCCATGAGTTAATCACAAACTCTAGAAGTCCGCCCCATGACTACATGAGCCTTTGGAGGGACAACAAGACACAATATTAACTAGATACACATGATATCATCATATCCTTTTGCATTTTCAAATTACTACTTTAATTTGCCTTTCTCCACACTTAATCCCGGGATCTTTGCATGTTCCCCAACATCTTTCTCCTCAGATGTATTTTACTTCACAGTACCTTATGTGAACTGAAATTAAATTTGCATTGCTATTTGATCTGCACTTCAAGGCCTTCTGTTCCTTCAACAGAAACTCTTGTCTTAACAGTTCTGAGGTAGGGCTGCTGCTGAGAACATCTGATCCCAGCGCTCTCTCCAGAAAGATCTTCTATTCTCTGTTCTCTGCTCACACTACTTTTGCAGGCCAACACATGTTCATTCAAAATAGCCTCTTCAGGACCTCTGTCCTCCAAGGTGACCACTGTCTGGCTTTGTCTTTCCTGTGCACATGACAAACGAATGCAAAATACTACAGAACCTTTGAGACTAACCCATCTAAAGAGCAAACTCCTAGAAATGCACTTTCTCCACTTTCCCCACTTTATTGCATACAGCGATGCGCATCCGACAGGTATTAAATGGTAGGCGAGCTGTAGAGCAAGGTGAGAACATATTTGATAGAAGACATCATTGAGAAAGTCTCACAGTTTCTCCACAGCTAACATGATCCCTTGCCTAACACACATCCTTTAAAAAATTGATTCAAAAAAGCTCTATTATTCATGCAAAATAAATGAACACAGTCAGGCAAGAGGAAATACTAAAATTCCCTGTTCATCGTGAAGCCCACCCAAGCTGAGCGGTGGAGGGATGACACTCCGCTTCAGCCAGCGTATCTTTAATTTCTCCCTGCTCCAGCTCCCATTATCTCTCCACTGCCACAGCTGCATACTGCTATTGTCAGTGGTAAAGATGAGACATCTCTAATTAGAGGGCAGGATAAATTGCTTTTATCTACTTTTAACATGCTTTTACATGGCACCTGGTACACAAGTCTTAGCTAGGCAGCCATAATTTGAAAAGCAAATGAATGTTCACAGAAATACGATATGCTTTTTTAAAAGAAAATTAAATATATAGAGTAGCAAAATCAACATGCTGGAGATGGCAGAGTTCTGAGCTGTCAGAGCCTTGTGTGCTTATGTACTGCAGTGAATTAAAATAAGCAATCATGCCATCCATGAATCCCACAGAGTCCAGTGGTCCTGTCTTTCTTTTCCTGCTGGAAACAAATGGTGAGATTTTAAAGACTAGAAAAATTACCAGGATAAGGAACAGGCCAATGTTAATCTTCCGATGGTCTGGAAGAATAAGTTTTTAAGTGAAAGAAAAATATTCAACAGGATCTTTCCTGATCTTATATAATCATTTTTATAATAAATAAATCTATTCTGCATTCATTTCTGTTGCTATTTTTTGTATTCAGTTCTTATTTCTTTAACAGTGCAGAATATTTCTTCCTCTTCCTCCTCCTCCTCCCCCTCCTCCTCCTCCTCCTCCTCCTCCTCCACTTCTTCTTCTTCTTCTTCTTCTTCTTCTTCTTCTTCTTCTTCTTCTTCTTCTTCTTCTTCTTCTTCTTCTTCTTCTTCTTCTTC
>PVJA010000404.1:0-177837 GCA_004027025.1 Myocastor coypus | reverse complement strand
TTCTTCTTAGCAACATCAATAGGGAGGTGGGTCATGCCTACACACTGTGCTCTGTATAACTATTGTGAGGACAATATGCAATGTGTCAACTTTAAAAAAAAAAAAAAAAGAAAGGGGAAAAGAAAAAAAGAAGTAATGTTTATTGAAAGTGTTAATGTTTAATTGTTTGATCAATCTTATATACCTATATCTATCAATCTAAACTGATCTGATGATGAAAATATGTAATACAACCATTGTTAAATTTAAATAATAAAAATATTAAATCATGAAAAAAAAAACCTCCTTGTCACAGTATTAAGAGGACAAATCCTGCCGGGCGTGGTGGCTCACGCCTGTAATCCCAGCACTTGGGAGGCTGAGGCAGGAGGATTGGTGCAAGCTCCAGACCAGCCTGGGCTACAAAAGTGAGCTCAAGGCCAGCCTCAACTGCATAGCGAGACCCTGTCTCAAAAAAAAGACAAAAAAAAAAAAAAAAAAAAGAGGATAAATCCTTTAAAAATATCCTTTGCTTACAATGAGGGCCATATCTAAACCTGAATGGGACATTGGTTTAATGTGACCGAATGCTGTGTATTGATGTGTATTAAGTTACAGTTAACCTGTAATCTATATTAAATTATAGATTATATTTTTCAAAAATACAATTGTCTAATGTGTGTTCTAATTGGTAAAGATTATTAGACTTTTTTAAAATGTTATGTAAATATTTATGGGTGTTTTTCAATTAAAGGACTAAAATGCTTCCCTGTACAGATAAGTTTGAGTTCAAAACCATACAAATAAAAAAATAGCTTGCTGATGTCAAAAAAGAAAAAAAATTACACTTGAGATCTCAAAACTATAAGGGACATGTATTCTTTATCTGTAAAGCACTGATAATTTTATTTAATAAATCATTATCACATTATTTTATCACATAAGATAATTCTTGCCAAGTGGATAGCTGCGTACTTTTTTCAATCTTCTGTTACTTTCAACAAAATGTGTCAAATATATAAAATTATTTGGATGGTGAGATGGTTTAGCAGACTAAGTGCCTGCTTGGGAAATACAGGGAGAGGTGTTTGATCCTTGGGAGTACAGGCTGACCTGGTCTCACCCCCAGGTGCACTGAACTAGCCACCAAGACCAGACTTGGTGGTACATGCCTGTAATTCCATCACTGCATAGACTGAAAACTGGAGGGTCACTGTAAGTCTGAGCTGCATAATGTGACCCTGTATGATATACATTAAAAAAACTATAACATTATCAATAAAGGTCATAATGATTACTCCAGTGCAAGAAATACATGTAATGATTTAAAAAAATAAGGTAGGAGGAAATGGAATTTGTTTTTTTATTACATTTTCAATATACTTTATTACTTAGAACATACTACTGAGAACACACTTAATTAATATTTTCTATTAGATGATTAAATATGGGAGAATGTTCTAAGAGATAAGTTAGATTTTCAGTTTCTTATCTCACAATTTTCCAGGGCAAAGTCGGAGTGGCTTCATTGCCAACTCAAAAGACACAAGATTTACCAATATGCTAACAAGTGTATATGATATGTTTATATTTGTAGTGAATTAATTTTTATTATATCACATACAAATATCATTAAGTCTAATTGCAACCTGTCTCCACTTAAATAATTTTGTCTCATTTCTATGACTTTGGAACATATTTAATGAGACTTAATAAATAAAGAACAAGGGCACTTTCAGAACAACGTGAACTTATGAGGAGATGACTGACCTTTCAAAGGACAAAATTGTGATAATATTTAATATTCTGATTTACAAGGAAAATGAAAACATACATAGAACTCAAAGGATCAAGACCTTTATGCTGGAAGACACAGCCCAATATTATTGACGATGAAAATGAAAAGACTATTTTCCGTGCTCAATATGCAGGGCAGGCATGATGACTCATTAGGCAGAGAAAATTATTACTGTCCATTAAAGAATTAGCTTTCACACAAATGGAAAAGTTGATTAGTACACCTCAGAGAGGATAGTTACTAAAATTATAAAATTAATGATTATATGAAATATTTAATTTCACACATAAACATCTGTGAAGATAAATTAATTGTTTTATACAATGAATGTATTTTATATGGTGGGCCAAATATTAAATCTGAAATCATAATATATTTTTAAGTAGTATTTATTCATGCCAAATTTGTCACAAAGATTATAATATTTCCATTAAATTTTAGAAATTATTTAACTGAGGAAGGTCATAATGCAGATGGATATATTACTATTAAAAGTATAATTTTCATGTATATTAAATGAACAGCAAAATTTGTTGAGGTCCGTGTGATCAAAGCGCTAGATTAGCTAGCACAAATCTTTATCACAAAATTATATAAAAAGAAGGATGAGGGGATATTGTGATTAAACTGCAAAGAGGTAATAAGGACATCTATAATTATACAAAATTGTATAAAATAAATTTATTACACTATACTTTTAATTAATTCAATGTAATATATGTTATAAAACCAATTTAGGGGGAGACAAAACATTTAATCTTTTTATACATTGTGCAGTAACTCAAAGGGCACAGTTTGAAAATTTAAGCAAGTAATAAACTGTAAAGAAATTCTATGTTTGGACTATGTTGGCAATACAGAGAGAACTGAAACTCAAAATTCTGACTGCAAAACTTGTGGTAGCACTCTAATTTTTTTTGCAATAAATAAAGCAAAGTTTCATTAGTGTTCTCACGAATATGAGCTGAAGTGAAAGTGGGAATTAGCACTTCATTAGAAAGTGGAAGAGTGTGTATACGCAATGTGCAACATATAATAGACACTTAAATTAAAGACGATTAACTTCCTTTCAACAAAAAATGCTGGCAGCTTGACTCTTGCTGGAGGTCCTTTTCTAGGTCTTCTTTTCCTTAAAGTATAATTCTGAAAGAATATACATTAGGTAAGACATTAGAAAGATTCAATTATCTCTTCCGGACAAATTTATTGAACTGCAGCTTCTCTCACATCCAAAGGAGAGTAAAAGGAAGTTGCTCTCAAGTTGTTTGTTTTTCCAAACATAAAGGAAGTTTGATTGAGAAATATGGAGAATGCTTTAATAATAATAATAATAGTGATGATGATGATAATAATAATAATAATAATAATAATAATAATAATAATAACCTAAAAGACATATCACCATCAATCTCCCTCAGAAATATTTGCCTTAGGAGCAAACTTATCTCATCAGAACAAGATAGTGAATTGTGATTTTTATGAAATTATTATTTTCAAATGTTCTTCCTTCAGTTTGACCCAAATACTGCCACCTGTTTTTTTTTTTTTTTTTTTTAAATGTACATAAGTTGCTGGTTCTTTGTATTTAATGTTTTCTTCCAACATAACATGGAGGGAAGGTGTGGGTAGTGACGTGGCTAGTTGGAGACGCACAAAAATAAGCCCTGTTCCATTCACTGTGAAGAGAGACAGGCATATATGTTGACTTGGAGGTCGTTTTATCCTGTTACTTTCTTTTAAAACAATGAAATTGCTTACATATATTTTCGTTTAGATTTGGCTGTAGAGGATTGTCCTGGATATAAACAAAGGTGTTTTCAGTTGAAGACAGTACTACATTCAATGTATGTTCAAAGATTTAAAAAAAAATTATTTAAAAGTATTCAATATTGGGGCTGGGGAGATAGCTCTGTGGCAAAAATGACTGCCTGGCAAGTTCAAGGTTATGAGTTCGAACCCCAGTCCTGCAAAAAAAAAAAAAGAAAAAAAAAAGTATTCAACATTACCAGTAAGAACAGTTTGTATATCATTTCTTTAGTTATCTTGTCTAAATTAGTGCCCTTCTAACACTAAAAAATTACCATTTTTATAGTAAATTATTGTTTACAAAATAAACATACTGTGGAAAGTTCTCTTTCATGAGCTGAGTTGCTCTACCATGGCTGCCTCCATGTCTGCAATTGATTCAAGACATTTACTCTTCATGGTGATTTTGAGTTTGAAGACCAAAATGTCACTGTGCCAGATAGATCCAGTAGACAAGCCCAAGACAAATGTGCCTTCACATTTTTATGAGTCTGCTTTTCCTTTGGATGGCACCTGGTAGCAGCATTCATCTTAACTTTTAATCACATCTTATAAAGACACTTATGAAAGAGGACTCCCAGAATCACTTCTAAAAGTGGAAAGAATGATCAGATAAGTGAGTTTGAAGTGAGAGGGAGTATTTTAAGGAGATAAGTGGCAATCTGTCTATTAATATAATAAAATTAGTTTAAATATTCACCGGCGGGATGGCTCAGTGGTCTAAAGCGCCTGCTTGGGAAAGCTTGGGCGGCTTCAGGGCCCGCGGTTCGACCCCTGTCACCACATACTGCGCCAGCCCTGCCCTTGGGACAGGCTGAGCCGGCCATAAAAATGAGTGAATAAACAAACAAAGGTTCTGAAACAAGAAAAAAATAAATAAAATTAAAAATTCTAAAAAAAAAAAATATTCATCACATATTTAGGTCTCACCTCCTATATTGCAAAAATTTGAATTTTTCCAGAGAACAGTAGTACCTAAGTTACAAGATACAACATTAAGAGTTGTTTTACCATAATAGAAGTTTGCAAAATGGTTTTAGCAAACTTAGATGTTCTGGTTTAGTCTCAAAATGCTCAGGTTTGGGGGCTGAGGTGATAGCTTGGCGGTTTAAGTGCCTGCTTATAAAGGGCAAGGACCCGGATTTGATCCCCAGTACCTCAGTACCTCATTCTGTGCCAGCCTGGAACACGCTTGTAATCCCAGCACTGAGGAAGCTGAGACAGGAGAATCACTAAAAGTTGGACCCTGTACCCAACAAAATAAATAGGTAAATGAATAAATAAACAATTTTAAAAATGCTTATGTTTAATGACAACACAAGACAAATTTTAGTCTCATTATAAAATGATAGTTTTTTACTGTGACAATGTAATGCATAAAATTTGAGAATATTGGTAGTACATCTAAGGAGCCAACACAATCTTTTATTCTTTGGCAGTTGCTCTATGCTTATTTTTTAAAAAGCATGACGAATGTCAACATTACATTTTCATTTTAAAATATGACTCATTAAAATTGCCAACTCATTAAACAATAACTAAAGCACTGATAGGTCTCGCACATCTTCATAGGGGTCTGCTTTTGCACTGATTTCTTAGAAAAAAGAAATTAACTTTTTTCTTAATATTAAAGTCTTCAAAATTTTACGCTAAAAATTCGCAAAAGGATGCTAATACAACAAGTTTGCTAGGGGGTTAAATGTGTGCAAGTCCAAAATATAAAGAAACAAACTAAGTGATAAAAATTTAGAATTATTTACGACATAGGATTGCTTATCGTGAGTATAATGCAAGAAAGAAGAATACACAGCAATTTATATATGAATATAATTCCCAAATTGTAAAAACTAATAAAACCAGCTGAGATTATTACTTTTAAAAGTATAAAAATTGCTATTATTTACTTCTCACAGTGATATTTTATCTATTATTTATTTTTTTGTCTTCGTTATACACAAAAAAATTCTACGCTATTCCATATTAAAATAAAAATGTATAACAAAAGGGAAGGAGAAAGGACATAAGCAATCAGAAATAGAAAAGCAATATATTTATATTTCAATATTTTATACCTTTCTCATTTTTCTGAATATGTTTTTTATTTCTTACTGCATGAGGAAGTACCACTTTTAGAATTATTTCATCAGAATTACCATCCTAAACTAACAATTGTTAAATAAAGTAGCAGCACAGTGAAGTGCTGAGGATTAGGCCTAAAAGCAGCAGATATTCCTCCTTTGCTATCTCTCTAAAGTGAATTGGAACCTTTTTATGGAATTGCAGAAACAAATTCTACTAAGAATCATTGTGCTTATATCGTATACTGTTATTTTAAGTGTTCTTGTGTGTGTGTGTGTGTGTGTGTGTGTGTGTGTGTGTGTGTGTGTCTGTTACCATACAGACCACATTTTCTAATGAAGTGGGAGTTATCTCAGGCTCAACTTCTGAACTGTACAAAACTTTGTAATGATCAGGCAGAATAGCACTTTCGACTTATTTAAAACTTTTTAATGATCACTTTCCCCTAGTGCTCAGCAAAGCAGCTGCTTCTCCCTGAGACTGAAGCACATGCCAAGTTTAAAATGTTAATGTTAAGCCATGTGCTCAAGCTCTAAGTATCTCCAATTTCCAAACTGAAATATCTTGGCAGCTCTCACTCACTAAATACACTTATATGGGAACAGACTTACAACCCCAAGGAAAAGAAAAGAACCCAGCCACTTTCCCCCCTCCCATATGCAGCCTCCACAAATGGCCAACAATATTGAGAATCTTTTTATTAATCTAAAATTAGTGGTATATTATTGTAATGGTTGGAGTGAATGGTTAGTTTGTAGATTAGATTAGATTAGAGACTTTTCATCTCTTAGATCTAATACTATTGTTAGCTTTGTACTAATAGATTTTTCCATTTTGAAAATTTCATATAAAAAGACTCAACTAAAATTATATATATATATATGTATATATATATATATATATATATATATATATATATATGATTCATATTCTTCTGGTAGAATAATGTATAGGAGCCACCATAAAAAATTTCATTTTGTTTGGGAAAATACCTGTCATGAGATCATAAAAGAAAGATAATATTTTACTTTGTAACTCCAACAGTAGAATAAAAATGACAGAGGAGAGAATCAAAGAAACAACTAAAAAAAAAAACTGAAAAAATGTATTTACATTTCTAATAAGCAACAAAATTAAAACCATCTGAGATGCTATTAGCACCTGAGAAGGAAAGACCCAAATATTTGCATCCATTGACACATGGAAATGCATAATATCAACATTTATAAATATATTAAAATCAATATTTTCCCAAACTCTTACATTGAATAAATCAAAGCATACTTGAGGAAATTTAAGACCTATTCCTATGATATAATCTGTACCAACTATGTCTTTTATTTATTTTCATGAAAAAAATTATTTTAATGGTCATCATTCTGGAGTTCTCTGGGGAAGTTTAAATACAAAATTAAAATGCAAATATATATATATTTGACCTAATATTACTCTCACTTTAGAAAATATCACAGTCATTTTTATTCACAAATTGAATTTATTATTAGCTTTGTCCTACTGCAATTTAATAGAGTGGTTACAAAACTTCACACAAGAAAGTCATTAAATATTATTGTCTTAGTACATTGTAAAACAGTACAACAGTATATGCAGGAATAAACTCTGTTGCTTCTGCTCTAAGATCTTCCTTTTTAAATGGCAGGTTTTGAATGGCTGTTAGAAACATCTCCATGAGGCTTTTGCGGTCAATAGTGCTACAGAATGAACCATATGCCTACAAACAGCAGCCAAATATGGGTCCTGTGTTTGAGCCTCATTTTAGAAGGCTTTCTCACCACTCACATTTGCATAAGTTTACGGACTTTGGCTTTGCCAGCTTGATTGAACACATTGCGTTTTGCTAAGAACAGCATGTGAACTCGCACAGTCAGCATCCATATACATCTGGGAAACTGTAACTGTTAGAATTGTGCCATGGGATGGGAGACAAGAAAAGCTTTATCAGCTGTCAGTTAAATGTTTCTCTCAACTATCTTATAAGTGATGAATGAAAAATATTACTAACGTTCCATGCACTATTTGGCATGCTGCTGCCTGGATTCCATTTTGAGGTGGAAGGGTAAAGTTATGAAAAAGCACAGAGATAGGTGAATGATCATTTTACTGTAAAAGAGACAAAAAGCACAAAAGTTCTCAGCGTAGGGAGTGAGACTGTGAAAGCACTTGGAGTTTAATCAGCACAGTGTAATGCTGCATGGCAGTGCTTCACTTCAAATCAGGTGATTCATTCCTGTTACCTAAAACTAAATGCACGAATGAAGAAAGACACGTAGGAAAAAGAATAAAAGAAAGAAAAACAAAATAATTTGACAACAATGGGTTTGTGAAATATATGAAATAACTTTATGTTTTCAGTTTAGTTCTGAAAATGTCAGGGTTTGTTTAATAGGTAATTATATTTGAAAAATAATTTTGTTACAGTATTTATGCAGTTTTGACAATAGTAATTTTCTAACTGTTTAGAAGTACTCACGTTGTCTTTCCATTAAATATTGCATAGGATAAGCAACAGTGAGATTAGACTATAGCATTTGAGCTCAGCAGTCACTGTGACTGAAAACGATAACAGAAAGTTGTTAAAATACATTTAAAAAATGATGTGAAAGCCAAGGAGATATTCCCTGAATCTCTTCCAGACACAGCACAGCTCAAGAGTAAACAAGAAATGAGGATAGACTTGTATCAAGGAATCTGACAGCATATTTTGAGTAGTGGCTCTGCAGGTGGATGCTGGCGTCGAGACACAACTGCCTTCCTTTCTGGAAGATGGAGTGCAGCCAGGAGGAAATGGTTACACATTATGCTCTGTGTCTTGCAGTGAACAACTAACGAGGTTACATAGACTGTGATGAGGTGTAGGATGGAGTATAGTTCAAGAACATGTCATGTCAAGGTCAACACAAAGAGTGACATTCAAGGGTGCTATGAAATTTTCGTGTTTTATGTGAGGTTCAAGTGAACAATTGACTCTGAAATGTCTGATATCTCTTTTTTACTTCTGTCTTGCTCTGAGATTTTATTTTTATTTTTATTTTTATTTTTACTTATTTATTTATTTATTTATTTTGCCTTTATGGTTTGGGAAGAGAAATCTGCCATTATTCTAATGGGTTTTCCTTTAAGGTGATCTGTCTATTTTCTCTATTGGCTTTTAGTATATTGCTCCTGTGCTGAATTTCAAGGATTTTGATTATTATATGTCTGAGTGTTGTTTTAATTGGGTTGATGTTATTTAAAGTTCTACATGCTTCACTTACCTAAATGTCAAATGGTTTCCCCATTTTTGGGAAGTTTTCTGCTGTTACTTCTACCCATATTTTTTTAATATTATTTGTACCGACTCTTTCTTTGTCATTGATGCCTGTTAGTATTATGTTGTTCAACTTCGCATCATTTTGCAGATGTTGAATTACTTTTTTCCTGCATCCTAGTTGTTATTAAGAGATCTTTTCTTACCTCTTCACTAGCTGCAATGATGTCTTTAAGGTCTGAAAATCTATTTTCACTTTCATTGAAATATTTTTTCCAGCTTGTGATGGAGGTTTTAAGTTCCTGTAGCACTTCAAATCTGCTTCATACATTCTATTATTATCCTATATTGTTCATTCAAGGATTTAATCATTTTTCTATTCTCTATTTTTTTTATGAGCATCTTCTTTAGAAGCACTTAGTACTTCTTTTATTATAGATAGTATTTCTTTTGTTACTTCAGAACTTATTTCTGATCTGATTTCCTCTATAGCTTTCTGCAGTTGTTTCTTTACTTCAGATGCTATTATTTCTGAGATTTCTAATGTGTGATTTCCAATTTCTTCTGTGCTATTGTCTCCTGTATTTGTTCTGTGTGGGTTGGGGCCTGAGAGCCAGTTTGCACCTTCTCTTTGTCATTTTGTATAGCCCTGCCTTCTGACCTTTGGTGTACAGTTTTGGTAGAGTTATTTCCTTAGTACTAGATCTAGATCTACCAAGCTCAAACTCATCCAGGAGGGTATGGCTTGGGTCTGGCTGTTGAACTCAACTTCTTTCTGCATCCCTTGCAGGCAAACCTGCTGTGCCTGGACCCAGGGCAATCTACCTCAATGCCAGGTCTTATTGGTGGGTCGAAAGAATTTCTGGCATGCCCCAGGTATCTCACTTGCTGGGCCTGGTTGCTAGGTTTAATGAGTTTCTGGCATGCCCAGGTTGGTCTACCCTGCATGCTGGATCTAGTTGCTGGGTCAAATGAGTTTTTGGCATGCACAAAGCAATCTCGCATGCTGGGTCTGGTTTCTGGGTCAAATGAGTTTTAGGCGGGCACCAGGCCTGGTTGCTGGGTTGAATGGATTTTCCACCTGGCCCAGGGAGGTCTACATCACATGCTGGGCCTGGTTGCTGGGTCAAATGAGTTTCCCGCCGGGCCCAGGCAGTCTTACTCTCACACTAGTGCTGGTCGCTGGGTCAAATCTTGTTTTCAAGTTTTAAAAATATTTTACTTATTTATATTTTATTATTTGGTACAGGGTCTTGCTATACATCTCGCACTTGTAGCAGTCCCCCTATCTCAGCCTTCCCAGTACTGGGAGCACAATCAGGTGTGGTATAACACACAGAGGGTGCTGTAGCCAGCAAGGCATGCTGTACCTTCTTGTGCTTGCCAGGCAGGTACTTACACCAGTGAGCTCTCCCCACATTCTGAAACATATTTTTATAATTAAACATTTAACCCATAACATTGAACTTTAAAGTGTTTTCATTTTATTTTAATGAATTAAAGATACATCATTTACTTCTCTTTATTTTCTTCTCATTCGTAGCATGGTATTTCATAACACTTGCCACTTTCCCTGGTCTATATAACTCATTATAATTTGGTACCACTGCATAGCTGACCAAGGTATATGTTTCTTCTGTGTGTATGAGTGTATTTGGAAAGAAATTAATTTAATATCCTTTAAGTGGCTGCTTATGATTCTATTCCTCCTAAATAAAGATGTGTTTTAAACCCAGTGAATTACCTATTATGGAAACAGATGCCAAAATAAGAGAAATAAAACATTATAAATTTAGCATTATGGAATAATGGCATAGTGGAAAATTTGATCCTAAAATGTATTTTTTTCAAAATCACTGACATTGCACTAGAGATTTGTGTGGTTCTTGCGTGCTTAAAAACAGTATTATTAAAAAAATGCTTAAGATCCTTCTCCTTTATTTTAAGAGATGAATTATCCAGAAACCAAAATACAGTTACAGATCCTTAAAATAGAGTAATGCTAAGAAATTATGGATGAATTATTTATTTGAGGAAGGAAATCACTATAAATATTGAAGTTTCTAGCCCTTGTTTTATTTCATTTCTCTCTTTCTCATATCTGTTGAACTCACAACTCAACCTTATACTTAACATACTTGATTATTAGGGTTCTCACTTTTGGAGTTAATTTTTGTGGTGTCATATGCATACTTCACAGATGTAGCCCTGAGTTAACGTCAAGCAGGAACTAGATGCTAAAAGTAAGAGGCATTTAGGTAGAGTTGGTCTTATTTACCAGATAGACTATAGCCCAGGACACTCAGAGCAACTTATGTAGGATTTGGAAGGGGGGGATTTGGAAAATCTGCAGGGATATGCACATTGTCATTAAATTGATAAATGTCCCACATATTTTAGAAAGTAAGAATGCTAGTATTATATTGGCTTATTTTTGAATATTGAACCACAGAAATTAAGAATTACAAAATCATTGCATAAAAGACTGCATGGTACAGCCAGGATTTAGACTCGGGCACTGCGTTTCAGATGCCATTTTTATTCAATGTCAATTTTCCTATTTATTTAGTATTATACATTGTTTGTAGTATTTTGTGCATTGGAAATTTTTATTTTTACAGAACCCTAGGAAATACGTGCCTTTATTTTCTCATTTTACAGATAAATATAGATGTATAATGTACAATAAATATGGCATACAAGCAAGAGAGTTTGACTCCAGACTTTTAATAACTTTGGCCCTTAAAAGATTGGCATAACTCTGCATTTAGGTTTGATGCATGGTTAAGTGCCTTCTTTCTAGTGGTCTATTAGCTTAGATCGTAATAAACCAATTGAAATTTGTATTTATTTCAGAAAATCTCACTAAATGATAAAAACACTGGTAAATTCTGGGGGCACTGCAACATAAGAACTACCATTATTTGAAACTCACAAGACATTAAGTAATGAAAACGTTATCCTTTCTCAAGGGCTAGCATCAAGAAACTGACCAATAGCAAATGACAGAGATGCTGTGGGGGAGAAGAACCCTTGTCCATTGATGGTAGGCATGCCCGCTGGTGCAACCATTATGGAAACCAATGTGGAAAGTTCTCAAAATGCTAGGAGTTCACGTTCCATTCAGGTCAGCTATTTCTCTCCTAGGTATTTTGCCAAAAGAACTGAAATTGTCATAGTCCAGCAATATATGTGTACCCCTGTTTATAGCAGTACAATTTGTCCTAGCTAAACCTTGCAAACAACTCAAATGCCCGTCAACTGAGGAACGGATATAAAAGATGTGAAAATTTTTCAAAATTAAATATTGCTCTGCTATAAAAAAGGTAAATTTGATGCTTTGATTGGTAAATGGATGCAACTAGAGACTGTGCAGGTAAGTTAAATAAATCATACCCACATGTGCAAACAACATATCTCACTAGTGTGAGAATCTGAAAGAGAAAATAAAATCTGAAAGGTACAATAGATAGTGTAAAAGGAAAAGAGTTTATTCAATGGGAAGAAAAATCTAGGATGTAGAAAAGGATGAAAGAATGAAGGGAAAATATATTTATGTATATATGTACAGTATTTTGATAATTGTACTGCCGAATTTCTGCTGGTCTATAGAAGGAGCACTTCATGCTTACATTATTTGATCTCTATTTTTAATTTCTTATAACTTTTATTTTTAATCTTGTTTTGTTCTATTATAAACCAATTTTGCATGTTTTTATCTGGTAATCTAAACAATTAATTTGCAGATAACATCATACAATACAGCAAACATTGCTGAAATTCTATTACTTAGTTTAATGAAATTTTGTGTGATTTATAGTGCTTTTGTTTTCATATTTTGTAGTCTTTAAGAGATAAAAAGATTACTCTTTGTTCATGTAGAAAACACTCTTCTTGAAGGGACTAGCTAAACAATGACGAGTGCTTCTACTTCTTAATATGACTTCATGCATATACGTATTCTTTGTTAACATCAAAAACTGTTGACACAATCTACTAAGATAATTTACATTTTCTTAGAAACAATGCTAGAAAGCTGTTATTGATTTAAGAGATTTAAATTTGTCTCATATTAGAGGTAAACTGTATACATTTTGCCTCATCCTAAAATGACAATATTAGATAAGATACCTGAGAAAAGACTCTCGAAAGTTTTTTATCAACTCTGAGCTTTTAGCCTGAACATGATATCTTATTATTACTCATAAAAGAAAGATATATTTTCTATATCTAAAATCATGACTAAAGCTATTAGACTACATTAATTATATACAGTTTTGTTTGAATTTTAGGAATATGTAAGAATATTAAGGTAGAGAAAATAAACATAATTTCTCATCTTTCTAACTTTGTTTCTAGGACATGTCAGTTTCTGAAACAAACATATCTTTCTTTAAAAAAAGAATAAATTCTTCAAAAGCATATTAAATATTAACTCACTAAAGCTTTGCGAGTTCTAAAATATGTCTCTTTATTAAGGGAAATTCATTTCCTAAACTGCATTATAAAGGGGGAATTCTGAAAAATAATATTTCTAACATTTTGATGATATTTTAATATTGTACTGACTTCTAATAAGAATATAGAGCCTATGATATGCGTAACAATTCTACCTCTCAACCTAAAGTTCCTCAGTTACAAAATTGACTAGATTTTTTGAATTTTACCTTTCTGATAAATGTCCATATTCATTCAGAAATTACCTACACAGTGACGCTAATGAGGGTTTCTGATTTGAAACTATTTTTATTGATTGGAATATATTTATTACACATGCAGTAAGAGATGTCTTGATGTGACTGTTTCCAAAGGAGAGTGTGAGACCAGAAAGTCTGAATCTATAATTTATGCAATGTCCCAAGATTTCCATGGGTTAAATATACAGAGGACAGAGCAGTTACTCATGGTGTCTAGTGCAGCCTGAATGCAAGCAAGAGGTAAGCAAATAAATAACACTACCAGAGCCACAGTACTAAGCAATATAAACAGATGGTGGTGACAGCCACCAGACATCCATCCCCACCCGCCCACGCTGACTGACTGTTCTGCACCCACGTAGGACTTGTCTGTGGCATGTACCCCCGCCTCACCAGCCACCAGAAATCCATCCCCATCCACCCACACTGATGAACCAGGCCCACGCTGAGGTGGAATGTCTCCACGGTGTGCACCACAGCATGCCAGCCACCTGAACTCTGCCTACATTGACCAACCTGGCCTGTGCCTAACTACAGCAGAAGAAACTGAGCACAGCATCCATATCCAGTCAGACACATCTGGAGGGGATCAAGATTGGTGGATCCACATTCAAATTCCCATAGGTGTTAAGGTCATAGCTTCACCAAAGTGCAGTGATCATACAGAGGTCATACAAAATGACAAACATAAGGACCAAGATGCAATCTCAGGTCCAGAGCTGACCCAGAACAAATACAGGAGGCACTACTATGGAAGAAAACAGGACTCATGCAGCCGAAATCTCTGAATTGGTACCATCTAAGTTAGACACACAAGTACGCAAAAGTAGAGAGGAACTCAGATCAGAGATAACATGTGAAGTAAAAAAGAAATGCATGAATTAATAGAATCTGAAGTGGAAAAAAACAATTGCAGAGAAGGACAGAGGAAATGAGACCAGAAATAACCTCTGAAGTAAAAGAAGGCATCTTTAGGTTAAAAGCATCAAAAGTAGAGGAACAACTGCAGAAAGGCAGAGAGAAGAGCAAGACAGAAACAGTCTCTGAAGTACAGAAAGAAACAATAATTAGAAAGGAAGAACTTAATTGCTACTTCAGAAGACTTCGATAAAAAATTAGAGGAAAATAGAAAAATGACAGATTCCCTGATAGAGCAATATAGGAAAGAAGCAGATCACATGAAACAACTTCAAAGAGATATACAAGAAAACAAAATCTCAATCACAAGCTGGCAACATTGGATAAATGAAAGTGAAAACAGAGTTTCATATCTTGAAGACCCAGCTGCAGCTAGTGAAAAGGTAGGAAAGGATTTCTTAAACACAACCAGGATACAGGAAAATATAATTCAATATCTTTAAGATGATGCAAAAAATAACAACGTGAGATTAATAGGAATCAACAAGAAAGAAGGAGTCAATACAAAGAATAAAAATAATATGGGCAGAAGTAACAGCAGAAAACTTCCCAAATATAAGAAAACAATCAGACATTCAGGTAACTGAAGCATACAGAAATCCTGAATAAAAACACAACCAGGCATATAATAGTCAAGATCCCAGAGATCCAGCAAAGAATAATATACTAAAAGCTGCTAGAGAAAAGAAATATATTACATTTAAATGAAAACCCATCAGAATAACAGCAGATTTCTCTTCACAAACCATAAAGTCAAGAAGAGCATGGAGCAGTGTGCTTCAAGTCCTCCATGAAAAGAAAAAAAAGAAAAAAAAAAAGGAATAAAAGAAAGAAAATCCAGCCCAGCCCAGACTGCTATACCCTGCAAAATTGTCTTTCAAGTAAGAGGGAGAAGTGAAATACTTCCACAACAAGGAACAACTAAAAAATTTCATGATGTCAAAGCCAACCCTACACAGACTACTTAAAATATAGAGAGGCACCAAAATGGCTCAAATGCCACACAAACACACACACACACACACACACACACACACACACACACACACACACACCAAAAAATAAAATACAAATAAACACATTAGAAAAAATGGTAAACAGTAATAAGTAAAACACATGTCAATCATAAGACAATAAATTGCAATTAACCATCAAAATAAACGGACTAAATTCTCCAGAATAAGAGAAATAGACTGGCAGAGTGGATAAGGAAGCAAAATCCAACCATATGCTATACACAAGAAGCACACTTAATTCATAAAGAAACTCATAGGCTGAAAGTTAAAGATGGAAAAAAATACTGCATGCCCCAGCACCTCAAAAAAAAAAAAAAAAAGAAGCAGGTGTAGCAATCCAGTTTGCAAGCAGTGTAAATTTCAAACCAAAATTGATCAAACAAAATAAAGATCATTACATACTTGTCAGGGTAAAAATTCAAGATGAAGAGGTAATGCCCATAAATATATATGGACACAAAATGGGAGCACCAAGTTATATTAGGCAAATATTAATGGACATGAAAAACCTACTATCCAATACCACAATCTTAATAGGAGACTTAAACTACCCTCTATCCCAAAAAGAAAGGTCAAGCAGACAAAAAATAAGAAAAGAAGTTGCAGAACTGAACTACAACTTGGAAAAACTGGACTTAGTGGACATAGAGTGTTCCACCCAACCATTTCTGAATATATATTTTTTTCAGCTGTACATGGCACATTTTCCAAAATAGACCACATACTAATGCATACATCATGCTTAAGTATATGCAAGGAAATAGAAATTATCCCATGCAAATTTTCTAACCACAGTGCAATGAAACTGGAAATAAATGACAAAAGAAACCACAAGAACCCTAGAAATACATAGAAATTAGATAACACCCTCCTCAGCAATAAGTGGGTTACAAGTGAAATTAAACAATATCTACATTTTAATGAAAATTCAAACACAACCTACCGAAATTAATGGGATTCAATGAAAGCAGTTGTTAGAGGGTACTTCATAGCTCTGAACTCACACATTAAGAAAACAGAACTGGAACAAATAAGTTACTCTCAAAAGCACATAAAGTGACTACATAAGGAAAAGCAAATGAAACTAAAAGTCCAAAGATGTGAGGAAATTATAAAGAATTGAGCAGAAATTATTTCAATCAAGACAAAGAAAACAATACAAAGAATTAATGAATCAAAAAGCTGGTCCTTTGAATGGCTAAATAAAATTGATAAGCCCCTAGCTAACCTTATCAAGAAGATTAAAGAAAGGACTCAAATTCAAGCAATAAGGAATGAAAAGGTGAAATTACTATGGATTCAGCAGAGATTCAGAGGATCATTAATAACTACTTTGAGAACTTTTACTCTCACAGAATTGAAGACAGATGAACTGGATAGATTCCTAGAAAGGTACAAATTAACAAAACTGAATCAAGAAGGTATAAGATCTCTCAATAATCCCATAACAGCCAATGAAATAGGAAATGTAATAAAAATTCTACTAACATAGTAAAGTCCAGGACCTGATGGATTCACCACTGAATTCTGCAAGAAATCTCCAGAAGACAAAATCCCAATGCTCCTCAACCTCTTCAGTGAAATTGAAAAGGAAGGAATCCTCCCAAAATCATGCCTAGATGCAAGTATTGCACTATACCAAAACCAGAGAGAGATGCAGCTAAAAAAGAGAACTAAAGGTCAATTTATCTCATGAACATAGATGCAAAATTCCTCAATAAAATCCTCACCACTAGACTACAGAAAATCATCAAGAAGATTGTACGCCATGGCCAGCTAGTATTCACCCTAGGGATGCAAGGATGGTTCAATACATTCAAATCTATAAATGTGGTGCACTATATCAATAGCGTGAAATCCAAAAATCACATTATTGTATCAATTGATGCAGAAAAAGCATTTCACAAAGTGCAATATTCATTCTTATTCAGAGTCCTATAGAAAAAAATTGGAATAGAAGGCCTCTACCTAAATCTGATAAAAGTCATCTGTGACAATCCAGTAGCTAACATAATTCTAGATGGAGAAAAACTGAAGTCTTTTACTCTTAGATCTGTTATAAGGCAAGGATGTCTTATATCACCATTCCTACTCAATATGGTTCTGGAATCATTACCTATAGCCATTAGACAAGAGAGAGAGAAATAAAAGGCATAAGAACAGGTAGAGAAGAAGTTAAATTCCCGTTATTGTCAGATGACATCATAGTTGGAAGACCCAAAAAACTCCAGGAAGGAGCTACTAGAATTAGTACACAAATTCAGTAGTATAGCAGTATCCAAAGTCAACACACAAAAGTCAGTAGCATTCCTCTACACAGATGACAAACAACCTGAGAGAGAAATTAGGGAACCAATACCCTCTACAAATGCACCAAAGAAAATGAAATACTTGGGAATTAACCTAACTAAAGAAGTAAAAGGCCTTTTCATTGGAAACTACAGTACACTGAAAAAGGAGATTCTAGATTTTACACGAAATGGAAAAATATTCCCTGCTCCCGGGTAGGAAGAACCACATTGTGAAGATGGTCATACTCTCTAAATTGTTATACAGATGTAATGCAATCCCTATCAAAATATAATCAATATAACTCACAAACCTGGAGAAATCATTCATAAAATTTATGTGGAACCAAAAAAAGTCCTAGAATTGCAAAGAGAATCCTGGTTACAAAGACAAGGGAGGAGGCATTACAATTTCTGATCTAAAGTTATACTAAATAGCTACAGTGGTAAAATCAGCATGGTATTGGAAAAAAAAAAAAAAACCATGTTCAGGGAGATAGCTCAGGGGCGCAAGTGCCTGCCTGGCAAGTGCAAGGTCCTGAGGTCAATCTCCGGTTCTGAAAATAAAAAAATGGATCTGAAGATCAATGGACTAGATTAGAAGATACAGAAGTAAATACAAACACACTCAGCCACCTTATCTTTGACAAAGGGCTCAAACATTTTTACTGAAAGAAAGATATTCTCTTTAACAAATGGTGCTCAAAAAACTGGCTCTCTTCCACATGTCGAAAACTAAATTGACCCAGTTGTATCACCATGCACTAAATTAAAGGCAAAATAGATTAAAGATCTAAATATTAAAAGAGAAACATTAAATTGCCTGGCAGAAAAAGTCAGAGGAAATCTTGAAGGCATCAGGGTATTCAGAGAGTTCATTGACAAAAATCAAAATGCACCTTAACTCTTGATTGAATCAACAACTGGGACCTCCTGAGGCAAAGAAGCTTTCGCACATCAAAAGAAATTACCAATAGAGTGAAAAGACAACCCACACGTTTCTAAAAGATTTTAACTAATAAGTATTCAGACCATGGTCTTCTATCCAGAATTTATAAAGAACTAAAGAACGTTACGTTCCCAGTATTCAAAGACTCAGTCCAGAAATGGGTATCTAAGATGAACACACATGTCACAGAGAAGGAAATTCATCGAGCCTATAAATACGTGAAGAAATGCTCCACATCACTAGCCATTTGTGAAATGCAAATTAAAGCGAGACTTGGATCCCATCTCACCCCAGAAAGAATGGCTATCATAAAGAAAACAAGCAGCAAGAAATGCTGGAGAGGCTGTGGGGAAAAAGGAACACTTCTCGACTGCTGATGGGAATGCAGACTGGTGCAACCATTATGGAAAGCCATGTGGAAATTCCCTAAAAAGCTAGACCTGGAAATCCCACTCAATCCAGCTGTAACCCTACTTGGAATTTTTCCAGAAGAGCTGAAAACATCATACCGTAGTGATATTTGTGCACCTTTATTTATAACAGCACGATTTGTAATAGCCAAATCTTGGAAACAACCAAAGTGCCTATCATCAGAAGAGTGGGTCAAAAAGATGTGGTATTTTTATACAATGGAATATTACTTAGCTATAAAGAATGATACACTGGAAGACATCATGAATAAGGATGTATCTTGAACATATACTTATGAGTGAAATAAACCAGATCTACCTGTGTAAATATTGTATAGTCTCCCTAGTGTAAGTACTCAAAAGAAGAAATAAAAATGGGGAGACATAACACCTGAATGGAAATCAAGAACTTAAAGTTTAAACAATGAAGTGACTACAAGCATCACACATAGAAAACATGGCAGGAGCAAAGCCATGCACAAAATGAGTTAGATAACAGTCCTAAGAAGTTCAAAAATGTTTATCACATTGAGGATAGCAATGTGTAACACTAAAACTATGCGTGGAATGCCTGTCATTCTGGTCTTTTACATGTGTGCTGCTTCTAATGTAATTTTAGTTACTGCTATACTCTCCCTCAAGTAAATGGTTGGTTTACAAGAAAATAAAAATGATATTAGATTTGAATAAGAGACTAGGAAAAATACCAAATGATTGACAGGTTACAGTTTTGTATATGTTTAGATTTCTAGATTCCTCTGTAAATATGTGTAACTGCTTTTATCACATTCTATAGAGATTTATTAGAATATCAAAGATTGATACATATACCAATTCCAAGTAAAGTCTGAGATGTTTAATACTCAGAAAAAATAGTAATGTCAAGCTCAAGTTATAGAGTAATAATATCACTCAACTTTTCTTCTGGAGGGTTAAGAATATAAATTTATAGACCAAAAATTAGAGAAAAAGAAGAGCTACAAGTGCAGCTAATATTTTGGTCCTAGCCATTCAGTGAGGACTCAGATGTAAGAGAACCTGTGCTATAACATCCTATAACTCAGCGGCTTCCCAAATTTTCTGTTCAAGGAGATTATGGGCCTATAGATCAAAGGGACTGAAGATACACAGTGTACCTAAGGAGAGTCACCTAGAGAGAAAACATTCTCTTGTGCTTTCCCAGAGTGCAAACTGGTCAAGCGATGGCTGTGAGTCATCCAGATGGCTGACATTGACAACAGTTCTACAAAGCACTGTACATAGATTCAAAGTAAATCCTGAGGGGATTTGACTGACCTTAGTAGGTTCAAAAGTTCCATGTTTTGTTGTAGAGCTCTTGCTGTAACTTGCCCTTAATCACCCAGCAGAAAAGTTTAACCATGAAGCATAAAACGTAAAGCTAGATTAGTATACTGAGCTGTAAAAAGCTTAAATCAACAGCCTCCATCATTGCCAGTTTTGCCAATAATCCACTGCAATAGTGAAACATTGTATATAATGTTCCAAGCAGTATACAACTGCTTTTTCTTAGTTCAGTGAGAAGAAATTTTTTTGTATCAATAATGATTAGAAAAATGATCAAGTCTACACCTTGTGATCTGTATAACTACTAAGAGCACAACAATATGCATTGTATCAAATCCTGGAAATGTACTACTAACATGTTTTGAAGCTGTCACATTGTTATTTCTTATTAAATACAATAATAATTGAAAAAATTTAGATACTGGTGAACAACCATAACTGCATTCCATGTAGCCAATAAATACAAAGTTTAAAATATCCCATTAAAGATTTTCTACCACTTCTTTTCCAAAGTACTTTTTAATCAATTAGTATTCCAAGGGGACAGGGAAATAGCTCAGTAGCATAAGTGCTTGCCTGGTAAGTACAAGAGCCTGAGTTCAATTCTCAGTCCCACATAAAAGAAACAAACAAACAACAAACAAAATAACAATCAATTAGCATTCCAGTTTCTCTTCCTCTTCCTCCTCCTCCTTCTCTTCTTCCTCCTCTTCCTCTTCTTCTTCTTCTTTTAAGGCACAGAATCTCACTATTATACTCGAACTCATTGTAATCCTCCTATTTTCACCTTCTTGCAATCCTGTAACTGGTATTAGAGGTGTGCGCCACCACAACCAGTCTAGGTGGTTCACTCAGCATACCCTGAGGTGGGGCTTTTGAGGCATATGGGGCCAGGGAAAGAACCCTTATGCTTGTCAGGCAAGTTATCAGTCTGCTGAGCTATCTTGCTGGCCTAGTATTCTAGTTCTTTACCTGTAATACTAACGTTGAGAAATTTCCAAGTAGAGTAAGAGACCAAAGTCTTATTTTCACCTTTCCAGATTTAGAGATAGTGAAAATAATCTATTATTTTTTTTTATCTTAGGCATACTAATATTATCTCAGTGGATCCTCCCAGCAAATTGATTGACTAAACAAAGAAAAAGATACCTGACATTTTTATCACCTACCTAGCTCCCAGACACACCAAGTCTCCCAGACATACAGTACTCTAACAGTGGTGAACGGTTAGACTAAGGAGAACCAGAGAGAGATGTAGTCATTACATGCCTGCATCAGTCTGAGTAAGAGATGAACAACTAAATTGGTTCAACCTATTCCTGGTGTGGCTCATGGGACTCATTGGGGAACCGAAGACCTGCCCTTAGTGTGACTGGCACCAACCAATAGGCTGTAACCTAAGTAGAATAAAAGGAAACGGAAGAAGAAAAACTCGCTTCTGTTCTTTGGCTGTGCTCTTGGATGTCACCACCTGGAATTCAGCACAGACCCTTCAGCTCCTGATATGGGTTCAGATGGCTACGGTAGTGAGCTCCAGCCTTTAACCTCTGTCTAGATATTTCAGGTGTTGAGAGCTCTTGCATCCTCTTCTCTAATGAGCATTGACTAATGCAAGAGGCTTTTGTCTCCTTCACTTTGCATGTCTTGCTTCAGTATTGCAAGACCATGGTGGATTAATGAAAGCCACATGTTTCTCATTCTCGTTGTAGGAAGAATGTAGGTGCCTATCTCACTCTTAAAGAAAAGAATAAGAGAAAAACAAAAGGAGAAAAATAGGAACAAAGTTTCATAAGTAAAGAGGCAAAGGTGGCTGTAGGGATGCAAGAGTAATGGGGGGGAAATCAAGAAGTATTATGTAGAAGCACAAATTCCCTGTGATGAGTGTTATGAATATCTACAATGTGCTGATAGAAGGAAACAGAAATAAAAAAAGACTGAAACTCTCTACTCCCTATGAGTGCTTTGAACATAGCAATCATATAGAAGTTTCACCGTTGCTTCAAAAGAAAATGACCTATTTAATATCCTGACTCTTCAAAAGTTATTTGTCAGTAAACAAGTTTTATTGCAACTTTTGGCTCTGAAATAAAAAAAAAATTAAAACTCTCAATACCAGATAGTAAGTGGTAAGTACTGTGTCTCTTATATTTTTTGTTAATATTCTCTATAAGTATGTCAGGGTAAGAGAACAACAGATGATTTGTTTCAAAGGACACATTTCTTTTCATATTTCTTACTTTAAAATGAATGAAAGTATAAATTATTCATCTGAAAATAAACGATAGTGTTTATAAATAAGCAGAATGAAAGATTCATTTGGATGTTGATATTCAGAAGGCTGAATAACCGACATAAAATATTCATAAACATTAGTTATATAATAATGTTCTACAAGGCAACTTTGAGGATTTTTGAAATGACATGTTTATAGTACACAAATTTGTCATATGCTCTTGTGAATATTCAGTACATCAGTAAGGATCCAACTTTAAATTTGTATAAAGAGTTGATCATGTAGGACCATTTCCCACATTTCTGTGTCACATGACTTTACTGGAACAGCAAAAAGGGAGATAGTAAGCCAAGGCTGAGCTATTCAGTGTGCTTGGGTCTGGGAGTTCCAGTTTGCTAGCTGATCCTTGGAAAAGAACTGCCTCCGATGTGTTCACAGAAGGGTCGTGGTACTGACCTATGCAACTCTTTTGGTTGAGTGTAATTCCTAGTTGAATGTTATAGCTGTGAGTGATGTCAAGCCTGATATTTCCATAAACTGGGAAAATCAGTGCAGCACAGACCTTCCACAGGAATTCTGGAAGGATGATAACAAGAGCAACTATTATTCTCTGGTCTCTCAAACAAATATAAAACATTTATTAAAGCTACTAATTTCTTTTGTAATATTAAATCAAAAGCAATCATGTAAAAAGGTATGATATACTTTAATTAAAAAACGCGAGGTAAATATTGGAAAAATACAGTGTTTATTATTCAGTTGCACTCTATTCACATTGTGTAGCAATGTAAAACACATCTCTTGGAGCTGTTCTTTCCCAAAACAAGGCCCCCAGAGATGTACTACACCATAATTAACAAAAAAATTCCTGGAAGCACTTTATCATTTCCAGGCATTGAGGTTCTAAAGCTGGGAAGCAAGCCCTGTTCTTGTGATGATTGATGACCCATGGAGTGCAACAAGTTGGAATTCAGTTCATTATGCAAATTAATAAAATTCAAACTGTACAAAATATATATTAGCCATCATAGATTAATTCAACTTTACCTAGGTACTGAGAGTCAGAGCTACTTAAATCAGAAAAATTATTAACTTTCTTAACTTAGAAGTAACATATATTCACAATAGTCTTCATATATATGTATATATATTTATATGTTTATGTATACATACACAATAATTTTAAATTGGAATACTGATAAGGAAGCTCTAAAGCTTTAATATATTGTGAAAATAGCTGAGCATATATGTAGAATTTTAGGTATTTGACAAAACAATTTTTAATGGCTATAAATTAATATTATTATACTTCACAGCATAAAAATCTATATTTTAAAATGTCGTTAACTAAAAGTATAGTCCTTTATGTTTTAAAGACTAAAAGCAAATAATAAAATATATTTCCTGTTACAGGTATTTCTCATGCATTCATAATTAAGCTTCAGAGGAAAAAACATACTTTAATGATATAAAGATATAACAGCTCTATACAAAATATAGCAATAGGAAATATGACATTGCTTTGACACCTACTTTTTCATTGAATCTGGAGACTTTAGATTTTTACCTAAACTAACTTTATTTTTATTTCTTAAATTTTAAAAATATTTTACTTATTCATTTGGTGTATGTTCACTATGCAGCTCAAACTAGCAGTGATCCTCCTGTGTCAGCCTTCCCAGAGCTGGAATTATATGCATACACTACCACGCCTGTTTTCAATGGCCCACATGGCAAGCCCAAGATTCTGGGCCTGACTGGCATGACATACTGAGTACCTAACTCAGGTCCTTTTGCTTGCCAGGCTAGTGTTCACATTGCTGAGCTATCTTCCCAGCCCTTTAGTATAGGGCAAATCTTACCTCAGACTTCCTAGTAAAATAATAGCCAAGGAAGGTGAGCTGTAGCGTGCCATTTTCCAAGTTCAAGAATTCAAATTCTAAGAAAAATGATACAACATACTTTTAAAGGTTAGAAAAACATAACACTTTGAGCTTTCAATGATACTTCTTAATAGCTGTTTAAAATTTGTAGATAAAAAATTCATTCAAGAGGCTTATTATATTGTGCAATGTTCAGCATAGTATAATGCAACATTTTACCTAAATTGACTTCTAAGAATTGGGATTATTCATGCATGTTATTAACATGGACAATAGAATCATCCTACCTTAATGCTCAGGCTTGGCCTGAGACCTCTTGGAAAAGACACTATCTTCGTCTAAGTGTGCCTGCCTTTATTCAACCTATAACCATGTAATATCAAACTTAGGAAACACTAACCTTAACAATACTACAAAGAAACTTAAGGCTTATTGCTACTTTGTGAAGAAAATAAAAGTATATTAGATTTCATTTAGAACATATTTCACTGAAGTTGCCTTAATTAGATCATACATGAAGACTCTAGTATTTCAAACAAGAAGCTCTTTATTATTTTAACTACTCTTTATAACCTTAATTGTCACATAATAACGTGGTCCTAAGAATCCCTTTCAGGAACTCAAAACTGAAACAATCATTTAAAGCATTTCTGTGTCAATTCTTTGGTTTTTAAAGGTATAATCTAATGAATCCCCCACGACTCTTACCATGCTTTATACCGACTTCCATCTCAATATCTTCTGTGAGAGCATCATGTTGTTTTAGAATACTTTTAAATTTTCTTTCTGTAAATTGGGGATATCTATTTGACTGTCTGAACAGAAACTTTGATGTGAATACAGTTAACGCTAAATTTTGAGATGCTCATCAGTGCATAAATTCATAAAATCTAGGAAATAGTTTTTCATCCTGCAATTATAAACATGTTTATATTTAAAATATACAATTACCTGACCTAGATTAAAGCACATGTTATAAATATTTTAAGACATCATTCCCTATAGCCTATTATGTAATCTTACTGCTGCTTTATAATACTATTGTGTTTCAATATATTTTGTTTCAGTTTAATATTTAAAACACTTATATCACTAAAAATAATGAAAATATTACATGTAGAATACTAAGCAAGAGAAGTCTTATTTCTTATTTGTGATTTTCACAACCCAGGAATAAAGAGATTGTCTCCTCTAAGTCTCAGACCTTCAGAAACTTGACCTTCATATCCTTCATAGATGAAATCTGTTCTCAGGATTTTTTTTATATACAGTAAGTGTCTTTTTGTCGCATTGCTCCATAATCATAATGTGAAAAAACACAAAAACTCTATATTTAGATGTTAAAGGTA
The DNA here is from genome assembly GCA_004027025.1 of Myocastor coypus. Classification (NCBI taxonomy): domain Eukaryota; kingdom Metazoa; phylum Chordata; class Mammalia; order Rodentia; family Myocastoridae; genus Myocastor; species Myocastor coypus. Next base: position 151,859 of record PVJA010000404.1, on the reverse strand, counting down.
GAAAAACTCATCTCAGCAGTCATAGTTACATAGTTGAAGGACAGAACCAGTTGCTGCCTGAATTTATATTCTTTGCTATGGAGTTTAGGAAATGGAGAATCTAGTACCCACTTTTTTTTTCTTTACTTTTTTATGTTGAGGAGAAAAAAAGATAAAAATAACAATGAAACTAAGTTTCAAAACAAGTAAGACAGTTACAATAGTTTATGCACTGCCTATTGTCTTCCCAGCACTTATTCAGTGTAGAAGATATATTTAGATTATATGCAGGGCTTCCACTCACTCTCTTATCACTGGAAATATTGAAGAAAGAGTATTGTTTTCTCTCCACTTCTGCAAGTCATTCGCTAAGCCTGGAATCTTCTCCCAGCTGATATAAGAGAACAACTGACCTTTGCATAAACAATGACGAGATAAAGGACCCACTATAGGCTAAAGAGTTGCAGCACGTCAATTATACTCCCTGAACTTAGATCCTACCGTTAACGATGTGTGATGTATTTCAAGCCAGATGACCACTAGAATTTCTATGTTGCTAAAAGAATTTCATAAGATCAACATATCTAAGATTGTTCAGTAGAATATTCAGCATTTTGCAAAACTCAATAATAATTAACAAAAACCATGGTTTTCTCCTTATGTATTTCCAATAAGTCATATGCATTTGTTGAATCAAAAAACTTGTTTCTTTGTGGATGCAAAATAATTCAAGTTCAAAAAAAAAATAATTCAAGTTCCAATTTATCTTAAACATGTAGACATAGAAGCAGCTTACAACAGATAAAATAGGATGTTTTTTTTCTCTTCTTTTTCAAGAATATGCTAAAACCCCGAAAGATGGAGCTATCTGGTATCATATTAATTCAAACATCAATTAAAAATAGAAAGAAAAGTTACTCAAGTATGCAGCATTTATTTCAAAAGATGGATTTGTGTTGTGTTTTTTTATTTTGTATAAGTTCAGAAAGCAAAATTTCCTACACTTTTGTTTTCTACTTCCTATACTTTCACTGCATTATCATACTAGCACAATATCCAATTGGGTAAGTAATTTATATTTTTGTGTAGAGCTAGGCATTCAGTGCTAACAAAAAAGATTTGTCAGTCGTTAATACATTTTCAGAAAAGAGATATGTAAGAAATATTTTCCTTTTCAATGTGTTTATCAAATAGCGAACAAACAGTATTAATTATTCTTGGATATCTTCAATCTGCTTCAGTATTCATCTGCAAGGGGCATACTGATAGCTAACATTAAACAAAGTCAGATCGACGAGATGGTTCAGTGTTCTGAGGCACCTGTTGAGGACAGTTTAGGCAACTGCAGGGACCACGGTTTGATTCCTGGCACCACATGCTGCACCATGTCTACCCCCAGGGCTGGCTGAGCCAGCCATAATATAAAAAATAGATAAAGAAATGAGTAACTAACTAACTAAATAAAACAATGTCACAAGAGTTAATTGTGTTAATATCGCTAAAGTTTTCTAAAATGACATGAGATTCAGACCCAAATGAAGACAATGACATCCATAAACGTGCATTTTTGAGTTTTTTTGCAAATGTTTATGGTAGTTAGGCTGTGGTTCTTTTTTTTAAAAAAATTATTTATTTATTTATTTTTTTCTTGTTTCAGAACTTTGTTTATTCACTCATTTTTATCGCTGGCTCAGCCTGCCCTGAGGGCAGGGCTGGCACAGCATGTGGTGCCGGGGATTGAACCGTGGTCCCTGAAGCCGCCCAAGCTTTCCCAAGCAGGCGCTTTAGATCACTGAGCCATCCCGCCGGGCCCCTAGGCTGTGCTTCTTACTGGTAGAATACTCTTGTTACGTCTGAGTTCCTAGAGCTGCTTAGGCAGAACACACCTGGAGGTAAGTACTGAAATGCGTATGACTTACTAAGACATGGATTCCACTGGATTTCATTTGTCTGTTTTAGCCCATACTCAGTGAACATTTGCTGTAAAGGGATATATTTTAAATAATTTAGGCTTTGCGGAACATATGGTTAAGGTGTACTTGTTGAAATCAGATGATGGATATTACTCTGTTGTAATGGAACTTGATTTACAATAACAGCTGTTAAGCTAAATTTGCTCTGTAGAGCACTTTTTTCAATTCCTATCTCAACCTGACAAAGCAGAATTTCTTTAGCTGTCAACCAAAGTGAGTATTAGGTAAGAGATTAATAAAGGATTTTTATGACTTAGATTTAAAATGTCCTCCAGAAATATCCTGTGCCACAGCTTTGAGAAGTTGACTGGGTCGGCGGGTGCGGGGGGGCACTACAATCATCCCCAGATGAACTCATCCGTGAGTTCACAGTTAAGTGGGCTGCTAGTCATTGAGGCCCAATTGAGAGGTGGACAATAGAGGATGGCGATGTGGCTGTCTCTTGCTGCTCTCCTAGCTTGTTCCTCTTCCGTGCCTTTCCATCATGCTGCTTTTGCCTTGCAGCCAGCCAACAACAGAGTGCACTCACTGAAACCCTAAGGCAATCTTTTTTTTTTTTTTTTCAAATGTGAAGTATTTTGTCTCAGCAATGAAAAAGTGAAAGTACAAATTCTTGTGAGAGTTTGAGTAATTTTCTTGGTTTTATATTTGCTCAATTGTCTATTTATGTGTCTATGCAACCATTTACTCCTAAATACATACAGACATCAATAGAACTTCTAAATTTATAAGGCCATTGAAGTCCGCATATATAACATCTGATTAAAACAAAAATGAGTGTTTAAATAACTCATTACAGTAAAATATATGCTGTTCTTGTTCCACTTCAAAACACTCCTTGTTTCCCACAATTACCTCACAGTTTTGACACTTTCTGAAACAATTCCAGATGTCATCTTCTGTGACTTGAGTTATTTTATATTTTATATGGTTGCCCTGAAACCCTGAACTGATTCAAAACTTCTATCTCATATATTCACTTGAACATTGGAAAAAATCTGTTATGTGGTTTCAGATTCAGGAAGTAAATCTGATGGTGACACCAAATGTTGGTTTCATTTGAAAGAAGTTTGATCAATGAGTGGTGATAAAAACATATGTTTATGAGCTGGGGAGATAGCTTGGTGGTCTAAGCAAGTGCTTGACAAGTGCATGGGCCCCGGTTTGATTCCCTGGACCTCAAGTAATGATGATCCTGTGCCAAGCCAGCCAGTGAAACCAAGAATGGCGTGTACTCCTGTAATGTCAGCACTGGGGAAGTTGAGACAGGACAATCACTACGAGTCTGAGCTGTGTAGTTACCAAAAAAACAAACAAAAAATATGATAAATATTTAAATTACAACATGTACTAGACTACATGCTTAATTTATGAAGAATTATTAATATTCTTTTGCAGTAAATATATATTTTATATATAATTTAGTCTATGAAGTTAACCATTCATAGTCATCTTTGATCTTTTATTATAGTGAAATACATTTATAATTTAGGAATATTTGTTTTTTTTCTATATTGTTTCAAAGCTTATGCATTGACACCCATCCCATCAAAATATAGAAAATACTCTCCTTCGTTGCCTATGCAGTTATCTCATTGTTCTTGAAAATACAACTTCTACTATAATTTTTTAATTTAAATGTTGATAATATTTTCAATCACTTCCTTGAATAATTTTTCTTTGAGATAACATCATGCAAATTTTATTGATATTTAATGAGTCATTTAAAAAACTAATGCTCAAAATTTTGTAATTGTCATTCCATTATCCTTGACTTCAAAAATTTACTTATTACTCAAAGTCTAGTTCAAGCCCAAATTCTCATTACTTTTTCAATTTTAGTCCTCTCGCATATATTTTGATTTTTTTCATCTGAAAATGGCTTATATCACTTTACATTGAATAAATAAAAAATAATATGTGGACATATATACAATTATGTTCACATTATCAATTTCAGTACAAAGTGATTTAAACAGTAGTCATTCTCTAATTTCCTACTAAATGAGTTAATTGCAAAGGAAATGAAAATTTGAGAATCATAACAATTACATCTGGAAGGAAACTATACCCAGAAACTCCTCTCATGCCTGAACTTAAAATTTCTGCTAGCTCTGTGATGAAGGAAGAAAGCTCACCGCAAAGCCCAAAGTGTGGCAGATGGTTGGTTTACAGTCCACATCCCTCACTTGGTGTATTGGTGGAAAAAACATATCTGATGAAAAGTGAATGGTATTTTTTCATTTCTTAATTTGATCTTCAATCACATGAATCACACAAAATACATCTAGGCACCTTCCATATTGTGATGACTTGGAAATATTTGTCACATTAAAAGTACAATGATAGGAACAGGATATGGTAGACTCAGACAAAGAAGTATAGAAATATAATTGATCAAATATTAAATATAAACTAAAACTAACTCTCAAATCCTTTCTAACTGTGAAATCAAAATGATTAAACTAGCGCTAAAAATAATCTTACCCAAATATTCATAATAAAGCTAATAAAGATAAAATATTTTTAAGTATTTTCTCGTATTAAAATATCTAATAATTGTCTCAAAATTGACCTTGACAAGTGATTATAACTGGTCTCCTAATATGATTTCTGAGTGTTAAAGTTATTTTTCTAATGTTTCATTATAAATATGATATATACTATCTTGTTCATCAGTATGACCTATCAAAACAGACACTACATCTATCCTTTGATTATGAAGAATTATTAACATTCTTTTGCAGTATATATATATATATATATATATATATATATATATTTGTTTTTCTCTATATTGTTTCTTACTTATTTGTTTGCTACAGAGTCTCACTGCACAGCTCAGACTCATAGATTAGAGGCATGTATCACCACACGCTATCTTGGTGTCTGCCATGTTGCACCCAATGTTCTAGGGCTGGAATGACATGCAGTTCTGTGGTCCAAACCTGGCTCCTTGAGCTTTCCAGGCAGATGCTTAGATGACCAAGCTATCTTCCCAGCTTCTGTTTCTCTGCTTTGAGGAAAGGCCTTGCCGTACAGTTCAGGCTAGGCTTGAGCTCTCCATTGAGCCTCAATTGCCTTCAAACTTGAAGCAATCCAGCTGCCTTTGCTTCCTGAGTGCTTGAGTCACAGGCATGTACCACCAATCTCTGTAGTTTTTGAAATAAGTGTTTAAATAATTGAGTAAATTTGTAATTAATGAGAAATTTTCACTTTAGGTTAATTCAGATTGAGAAAAGTTAAGTGGATATATATATATAATTCAAAATAGTATTTGTAAAAAACAGCATTAGAAACTACTATACAAAATTTCACTAAACTAAGTAATATTAATTCAACAATGGTTGCTGTATTACATGATACTATTTTCTAAGTGATCATTAATCAGTACATACAGAATTTCCCAACTTTAACACTGCAAATCTGTAAAATGTATGAATAAAAAGAAAGCCCCCAAAATAAGAAAATAGTTCAATGTAAATGATAATAATACTAAAAGGTATTAACACTGGTGTGATGCTTAGGCAAGAGCAGGTTTGTACTAAAGAGATATAAAACCATGACCTCTCAAAAAAGATTATATTATAGCTAAAGGAAAACAAACAAGAAGAAATTAATAACAGAAAAAGATTTATAAATAGCATTATTTGATTTTTTGTTATTTTTTAATTAATTTCAATGAGAAGAAATAGCAATGAGACAGTTTAACAACAGGTTAGTAGGGAAGTTCCAACAATTAATACATTTCATATTGTCTTCTATTATTTTTATTTTTGAAAAAATAACATTTGATGTATGCTCAGAATGATGACATGAAAATTAAAGCAAGATACTAATATTGCAAATTTTAAAATTGGAGATACTATAATATACATAGAAGTATTTATTTTCCAATTAACTTTTTTCTGGATATTTTATATATTTATACTTTACAGTGCTTCAGATCCTAGTGTACTCACCATGATTTCCAAAGTTTAAATATATTCAGACTTAATGTATAAGCCACCAGATATCTATCTTGGTGAATATTTAATAGCTTTCACCTATTAAAAGTATATTAAAGAGATTTTCAGTAAAATTTTGAATACTTGTTTTACTAAAATTTTTCTAAATAATTAATAATGATATTTCGGATATTTGCTTATCAAATGTGAATCAAAGAATGTCAAATTCTTATGGATTCATCAATTCTCTCATTAGTTAAACATTCTTCATACACCTGGAAATATTGTTAAGATTACACACTTAAAACTGTTTTATCTTCTTTATTAATCAATCATCTTGTCAATACAAAATATTCTTTATTCTTGATGCTGAGTTTTCCTTTGAAGTCCATTTTGATTGATATATTAAATTCGTCGTTTCTATTTTGATAGTGTGAGACACACTGGTCAAAATTTAGTCCTCTGTGTGTGTAATTAATGAGGTTTTGTGGCAAGAATTCTTAAGGAACTTTTCATGTCTTCAGCAAACCTTCTGTCCCCTTATTGAAGAATAGAGAGTGGAGTGTGTCTGGACTTGTTTCTGCACCCTCTATGTTGTTCCATTGGTCCACATGTATGTTTTTTAGCAGTGCCATACAGATTTTGTAAGTGTATCTTTGTAATATCACTGGAAACCCAACACTATGACATCTTCTATTCCTCTCCTGTTGCCTACGTGTCCATTTACTCTTCTGGGTCTCTTAGGGTTCCGTATAAATTTTAGTAATTTTTTTTTTGTCCTGTGACGTATGCTATTGACATTTCTATTGTCAATGCATTCAATTTGTGTATTATTTTTGATAATATGACTCTTTCCACATATGGCTTTGCCTATACAAAACAGGAATAGATAAAGAAAATGTGTTGTATACACATTTGCAAACTTCTAAGCCACAAAGAAGAAAAGCAAGTACTTTGATGGAAAATGGGTGCACACTGAGCCCATGATGTTTAGCGAAACAAATTAGACACGGATAGAGTACCACATGGTTTCTCTTAGTTTGAAGAGAAAAATAGAATATACATGATAAAAAACAAAGAGGTAGACTAGAGGCAGGAAGGGTGTTAGAAGACAGAGGAATATCAAGGGAGGGAAGGGAAAGAATGGAATTAGTGCGTGCTATTTATATGTGCCATGTTACCATAATAAATTAATCAATATGTGCTACAGACATGCACAAATAAAATATACAGAAATAAATAATCACATGGAAAATCTTAAATTGAAAAATGTACTTATAACTGTAGGACTTCTGGGTAAGAGGAAGCTGTGTATTTGTGGCTACAGAATTTCTATTTGTGTAATCCAAAGTTTTTGAAAATATGGATAGTGATCATTGTTTAATAGTGGAAGTTTAATTAATATCATTAAATAATGTACTTAATTGATAGCAAGGGAAATTTTGTATAATTTGGCATTATTTCAAGTTAAATAATGTGATTATTCAAGAAAGTTGATTTTCAAACTTTTTGTCTTTTGCCTTTTAGGAAAGGGCCTAACAGGTGTTTAGGGGTCTCAGTACTACATCAGATTCATAACGATCCATGTGTTCACAGCCTCCCAAGAGCCCATCTCAATTACCGTCTCAACATGCTCCATAACGCCCAAGCCTTGCACCTGCTTGCAAGCACTTTAATTTGCTAATCTATTTGACCAGCCTTGAATTTCAAACTTTGAATGAGTAAATAATTTAATACATAAATTTTATTTCTTTAAAATTGTTTGAAAGGGCTGGCCAAATATCTCAGGCAATTATAAAGTTGCCTACAAGCAGGTATAGGGACCCAGGTTTTGATCCCTGGACCTGCTGTGCTGGCCCCACCCTCAGAGTGCACTGAGACAATGGAGAATTGGCATGGTGGTGCATGTCTGTAATCCCAGCTCTCAGGAGACTGTAAACAGGTGGATCACTATGAGTCTGATCTAGTAGTGAGACCCTGAACACCTTGTAGATCCTTTCCTAAAATATAAAATAAATAAATAAATAAATAAATAAATAGAATTTTAAAAAAGAATTAATCAATTTATATAATCTTGTAGAATTAATGGATTGGCATGAATGAAGAAAAAATATCTTTTAATAATCATGTAACTCAGAATTTATGGTAAATCAAAATACAAAACATGGATTAAAACACAGATGCTTGTCATGTTATGATTTAAAATACTGATAAAGTAGAAATAGTGTAAATGCCTAGCAAAAATTATGAAAAATTTAAGAATAGTACATCAAAATCACAAAATATACAGCCATTAGGAATATAAAGACTACTCATTATTACATGTACACACATGAGAATGTAAGTTTAAAAATTCTTTATACAAAATCAGAAAAAATAAGGTGTCATTTTTCATCTTTTTTAATGAGCAGAATATATTTATTAGGGGAAAGAAAGCTCCTGTCTGAGAGAGGGACAGGAGGGGTGTCCAGAGTGGGTGGTCCCTCATTTTTTATCTTAAAGAAGTTAAATTTTTATTATTTTCCATAGTAAGTAGTTGAATATCTGAAAACCATCACGATTCTACTTTACACCATGTGCATTTACACCAGTGACTGCTTCTAGTGATTTTATTCTTTTTAGATAAAAAAAAAAATCTCCTCACTTGAACACATGGAGAGTGAAAAAAATAAGTGGCACAAGGTCCCTTCACTCTTTTGAACTGACAGTGCAATTCTAGGCATAAGAATTTCAATGTCCCAGCTAGAATTTTCTCTTTATGTGACATTCTGATATCCAAGGTAATTGTCTCTGAGGGAAGAATATAGATAAGGATTAGAGAGGATGAAAAATCCTAAGATTCTTCTTTTCTCATTGTTAAGAATATTAAGTTTTCATTTCATTGGATGAATAAATCCTAGCTATTCACAGGCACTACAGCAAGATGATTTACCTTGGAAAGTCTAAGCTATAGTGAAAGAGCTATGCTACATTGAACAAGCAGTGGCTTGCTGAAAATACAAGTTCTTTGCAATAATGTTGCTAAAATACCAGAGATCTGTTAAATCAACCTTAAGAAAAAGCAAACGGAGCAATCTAGAAATAGCATCAATTTCCATAAAATAGAACCAGTACTCCAAATCATATAAACGAATAATTTCTTATAATTAGGCAGCTTAGGTTAATGTTCAATACTAAAGTCCACCTGGGCTTTTTTCACTCCACGTACATTGTCCTATGTTGGGTCTTTGGTCGGAAGAGTAGGACAGCTGAGTATTTTTATAAAAATAGCTAAACCAAACATGATCTGTACTCACATAGCACTGCCTACATATCCTTTTTTGTTGTGTTCACCAGTCCTTTTCATGACATGTGAATTATTCAATTCTTTCATCACGTTTCTGAGGTTAATGCCAGTTTATATTCATGAAACCAACAGGTCAAAAGAGGTGCAGAAATGTTAAGTAGTGTCCTCAGTTTCAGATTTCCTACTGACTGAGATACAGATGAAGTATAAAACCTTTTTTCTTGGTGTCATTTTCTCTAATGAACTGACCGTGAGAAGCATTCTTAATTAAGTTTGCATGATGACATATAATATATTTCTCTTACTTAAGTTAATTCGGTTCTTAACAGGATAATCACAACCTATACAATACTATTGTGTATCGTTTATGTCTGTAACCTTCACACATTGCAAATAATAATCTGTTTGGTCATGTGAACCGTGTAAAGGCAACTTTGTACATTTTTGTGGCCTACAAAAATTCTGCTCATTCTTAAAATTTAAGTATCTTTACTTTTACTTGTTCATTGATTGGAAATCATGAAATAGTTCATGCTACTGCAATCAAAATCAACTCTAAGGCTTTCATTTCTGGGGATGGAGCTCTTGGAGTTGCCTCATTTCTAACTTTTGGATATGGAAGTGCCTCAGTTGCTTATCTTGCATCATTTATCAGCTGTCTGTGCAGTCTCTTTGCAGTGGTTCTCCAATCTCATAACAGTAAATGCTACTGCTTTGTTGTTACATTTCTATCATCCACATCTTCTTTTAACATTATACTTATGTATTAAAATACTAACTTGAAATTATTTTGATAGCTTTATAATGCTTTTTAACATAACATATGCTAAATGAAACCACCAACTTCCTGTTCCCCAACTCATCTCATTACATGGACCAAATGTTGTAATGATGATCTCTACATCAGAAGGAGATATAGTCATACTGTCATCAACTCAATCACTGAACATTCGTTTCAATCATCTGCTCACAGAAAGGCTAGAAGGTAGATATAGAGGCATGCCATGGGTTTGAATAAATTTAATTAAGATTCAGAGGAAGAGAAAAGAAAAGAAATTGTGAAAAAAAATTTTTTTCTTCCTTTTATAACATATAGTGTGACATATAATTAGCGACTCACATAAGCAAGAAGTTAAAGGACAGAAGAAAAGTCGAAAACAATATTTCTTAAATTGTACTATTGGAAGAATATATCCTTAGAGACCAAAACAAATGACAGTTGATGACTGGGTAGAAAGAAATCTTCAAAAATCAGCTTTTCCCCTTATGATCTTCCTATATATGATAATAGTAAATTCATGTGTTCTTTTGTAAAAATTGAATAGGGTTCTAGAGGGAAAAAAGCCACTAAGTGCTATCCTACATTGAAATTATGGAGTAGCAGATTATTTTCAAAATATAAAATATCATAAAAATATCTGATCAATTTAAGCTTTGTATAAAAAGGCTGCAAAAAGTAAAAAGAATAAATCAGAGTATGCATTCACATTGTAGAGGCATATGGATACCAGGTATATAACTCAGTAGTGCAGCACTACCTGGCAAGTGTGAACTGGTGAGTTCACTTCCTAGAATAGAAATAATATATTCTAACATAGTTATCAATGATTTCTTAACAATGACAGTTTGAAGGCTTTTATTACATAAATTGACAAATTATTATGATTCTATATTGGAACAACTTTCAGATAAAAGCACATGATAATATATGCACTCATGGAAAGCCAAAACTTTATCTTTCATAAAGAAATATAAGATCAATACGAATAACAAGAGTAGCACTGATGATGATAATGCATTGAGACATAAAATATTATATATATATATAAAAAAAAACAGAATCAGATGGGTGAATGCTTTGACTTTTGACTGATGGTCATAGCCAAACAAGAGCTCTTTGTAAGTTTCTTGGTAATATACAAAAAAAGAGAGTTGACAATAAAAAAGAATTAACAAAATTTTTTAAAGATTTAAAAATAAGACAAGTAAACTATAAAATATAATTTTTGAGTGAAATTAAAACTTATCTGCTTTGCAAATAATACAATCAACAGCAAAAGGTCATCCTAGAAAATTGAAGAAAATATATGCAAACTGCACTTCTGACAGTAGAGTTAATTTTCACCATTTATTATGATCATTGTCAAGTCAGTAGTATTAAAATCAAATGTAAATGGCGTGTAACAACATAAATAGGCATTTCTGCAAAAAAAAGTGTATACATATCAAATAGATGAATGAAAATTTCTTAATATTTAGGGAAATGCAAATAGAAACCATAATGAGATATCACTTTACATTAGTTAAAATATGCATTTCTAGAAAGAAAAATTATAATAAATTATGGCACTGCTATAGAGAAAGAAAATCTCTTACAAAATTCTGGAGGGAATGTAAATTAATACAGCCATTGTGCAAAAAAGTATGAAAGAACTCAAAGAACTAAAAATAGGGCTAATGTACCATTTAACCATCTCATTTCTGCATTTCAACCCTAAACAAATGCAATTAACTTGTGGAAAGGACACTTATTCCCACATGTTGACTTCAACACTCTTTAAAATAGACAGGATGTGCAGTAGATCCAAATCCCCATTGACTAATGAATGGATAAAGAAAATGTGGCATACACACTCCAGAATATTATTTAACCTTCAGACAGAATGAACTTTTTCTCATTTATATTATGGCTAAAACTGGAAGTTACTGTTAAGTGAGAAAAATCAGGTACAGGAAGACACATGTAATAGAGTCTCCTTCACAAGTGAGATCTAAAGTTAGTGTAATGGAAGTTGAGAATAGAATAGCTGCTGCCAAGAAATGAAAAGAGGAGGAAGAGAGAAAGTAGGGAGAAGACAACAAATGAGCACAGTGATGCAGCTTAATGGGGGATAATGTCCGGTGTTCTGGGTTTCAGTGGTATAAATGCCATTAGTAATAATTGTGATGCTCCTCACAATAGTTATAAAATGGAATATGAGGGCTGGTGAGATAGCTCAGTGATCTAAAGTGCCTGCTTAGGCAAGCTTAGGCAGAGCATGGACTGTAGTTCAATTCCAAGTACCACATGCCATGCCAGCCCTGCTCCCAGGGTGGGCTGAGCCAGCCAAAAAAAAAAAAAAATAAATAATAATAATAAAAATAAATAAAAAATAAAAATGGAACTTGAAGCAACTATCCATAAAGAATTGATAAGATTTTAAACTAGTGGATTACATTGACAGGATTATTGTACAATTTAGACATGAATTAAAATATATTTTCCTTTGTAAATATGTAGAAATATTATGTGCCTGAATAAGTTAGTACTCATTTTATATGCATAAGGAAAGATTATTAATGCTTGAAAGATATTATATATGTTGATTTGAATAGATAATATCAAAGACTTAGTGGTGCAAAAGGAAATGAAGAAATGCAACAGCTCATATCAGAAAGCCAAATAAGACCATTTCTATGTATTAGGAGGTGCAATGAGAGTTTATCATTCTTGGAAAAAAATGGTTGACTATTAAGGATATCTGCATCAAATTATAGGAAACAGCAAATAAGCCACTTTTTAGTTATAAGCATTGATAGAAGAAAATAGACTTAATATTAGAGAGAAATCATTATACAACAGGCAACTAAATTTACACAACAATAAGCTCAAGATGATAATTAGTATATGTACCTTCATAAACAGCATGAGTATATCTATGAATATAGTCAATGAAAGGACACTCTTTCATAGAGAAATTACAGTAAGTTTTCAAAAAGCACTATTGAATTTAATTTTTTTTTTAATTTTTTTTTTACAGCATCTTCCTTCCAGAGCTCAAACTTCTAGTGATCCTGCTGTCTCAGCCTCCCCAACGCTGGGATTAGAGGGAGGTGCCACAACATCCAATTTTGGTGGCTGTCATGGTAGGCAGTACTAAGGGTTGAACCTAGGACTATGTGCTTGCCAGGCTGCAGGATAGAACGTGGAGCTTTCTCCTCAGTCTTAAATTTAAAATAAGTAAAAATTGGGCCGACGAAATAGCTCAGTGAAATAAAGCACCTGAAAGCAGGAACAGGGACCAGGGGTTGGATCTCTGGGCCTGCTATGCTGGCCCTGTCCCCAGGATGAGCTGAGACAGCAATTGAGACTGGGCGTGGTGGTATGTGCCTATAATTCCAGTTCTTAGGAGGCTTTAAGCAGGTGAATTATTGTGAGTCCGATCTAGTAGTGAGGCCTTAAACACTCTGTAGACCCTTTCCTAAAATATGCAAAAAATAAAATGAAATACGAAATAAAACAAGTGAAAATAAAAACTTATAAATGTAAAGACTAAATCAAATTATTAAATACTAATTTATATATCCAAATTCACTCCATATCCTAAAGCCTTCCCACAGAACTTGATGAGCTATCTTAGGTTTACATACAATCAAGTGTCATCTCAGGCAGAAAAGAGATCAAGCATGTGCTAAGTGTTTCCAGATAACTACATCATAGCATGCCGGTGTGACTAGAGTTACATCAAGTGGAACAATAGGGCTGGTAAACGACATTAGACAGATATGAGAAAAAGTGTTTCATGCCATGGAAAGGAAAGGATCATTTCAAAAATAAGAGAAAAAAACAGTAACACTCCTGTGAAATATTTTAATGAACTTAAGTTAAAGATATAATCATTTAAAAATTTATAATGAGAGTAATAAAGGACAAGTGACATACTAAAGAATATATTATGTGTAATTGAAAAGTTGTTATTTTATTTTATTTTTGATACTGAAGATCAAATAAGGACCTTGCACTTCCCAGACAGGTACTCATGCTGCTGTATAATCTCCTAGGCTTGTGCAATTGATAAATCGTTAAGGGATAATACAGCTATAAAATGAGGATTTAACTTAGGACTTTACACTTGCCAGGCAGGAACTTATGCCGCTGATTGATTAAACATTTTTTTTAAAAATTTAAAATAAGAAAATTAAAAATAAAAGAGATAAAAAAATGAAATCTTTGGTAGAGTTGCTTAAGGTAAATAAACAGAAGAAAACACTAAATCAAGTTGCCATATTTTATTTATAAGGGATAAAGAATAGAATAAACAAAAATGAAGGAGAAAATATATATGAGAGATCAAATATTTATATTATAAATTTTTATTAATTTATTGAAAGGAATAGTTAGTGCTTAATTTTTTTGGCCAGTTTTGCATGCTTATATACGGTAAACTGAGCAACTACTTTGTAGACAAAAGTATCTGATATAAAAACAAAATTGAATTCCTATCATATTGTTTGTTAAAATTCTGAACAGTTTCTAATTTTTTTATTATTTTTTATTCTCTGTAAAATAAAGTTTTTTGAAAGTTGTCATGTTAGCAACAGAGCCCAGAAGAGAAACCTTGAAAGAAAAAATGGGTGATAAAGAAGAGAGAAATAAAAGAGAAGAGGACAGAAGTGCATGAAGAACTAGGAAAGAGAGTGCACACATGTACCAGGTATCCAGAGGCTGAGGCTTAAGAACTTCCACATGTTGTTTACAAATGGACTATCCTCAGGATTCAGCCACGTGGGAAAGGAGCTTTTCACTCCCTAATGAGAGCCACATACCAGTCCTTCCTGGCAGACTATCCTTTGAGCCTCACCCTGAGGACCTTGGTCACCAGATGCACAGAGATGGACAGTAATGTCTAGAACTGCAATGCAGACTCAGCAGTGTGAATTTGAAGTCATCAAATATTCATTCATAGTGAAAGAATAAATAACCTTTGCGATGTTCATATGAACAAAATAGCAAGTAAAACTTCCATACCGAGTGCTGCAACGGCCCATAGTTCCTTGAACAGATTGAGCTTGAAGGTAAATTTTTACAAGGGAAGAGAACAAATTACAAAAAGCAATACCTAAAGTGTATAACCCCACCCAGTTGCAGAAAATGAACAAAGGCAAAATGTACATTATATATATGGAAACAGGCACATTTTTAATGGAGGAAGAATTCATACAGATGTATCAATAAAAAACTCAGATAAAATTTTATATTTCTATTGAGGATATGAAAATTTTGCATGTACATGCATAGAAACAACCACCTAGCAGAAATGCTAGGAACAAGCAGCTTTCCATTTAAATAACCTTCTTAAGCCATAAATTTTAGACACCTGACAGTGGAAGCTTTAATACTCAGTATATTCTTTCTTCCTCTTTTCAATACATAATAATTACCTCTGATGGGGGGAGTTGGTACACACACATAACACATCTTGATTATTTTCTTTTTCCTTCTCCTACCTCTCCACTCCACCTCTTGATCCCTGCCCCATATGAAGAAGGTTATTCTTTTTCCTATTAGCTATCATTCATTTTGATCTTTATACTTTAGTTTGTGCATATAAGAGAATCCTGTAATATTTAAAGTTGTGTTCATTATTAATTTCATCTTAACTATATCATATATGGCACAGTTACGCTCCATATCTGTGAATATCACATTTTCCCTATCCATTCACCTATCGACAGAAGTGTAGCCCACTTCCAGGATTTAGCTGTTTTGTGTTGTATGTCGTTATGTATCGGTGCTGAAAGAAACAAAGAGAGCACCCGATGAATTCAGCTCAGAGGTCTCACTGAGATCTGTCTTTCTCAAAGTGAGCCCCAACCCACAAAAGGATCTTACTTTTATTGAGTACTAAAGGACAGGCTAAGGAATGTGCATAACTGCTTTGATGAATACAGGCTAGAGATTATTACCTCTTTTACCATTTACCTAACATTAGGTTAATACAAATGCTAATTGAAAACCTTTCAAGCAAGGGAGAAGATAACCATTAACATCCCAAACAAGGGCAGAGGAACCATTAGAATAAGGAACCATTAGAATAAGCTGTTATCTGCAACCTTGAATCCCAGGTTTTGGGAATCCCCAAGTAACCAGGAATCCTCAGGTAACCCACTACTGCTGTCCCTGGGCTTTATTTATTTTCCTCCACTTAAGATGCTAGTTTCTTATCTCTACAGTTTTGGGTTGTGCTTCTATATTTATGGACACACACATACTACTGTGATGTGATGTCTTTATTCCTTGGGGCTGATACTTAGGATAATGACTGAGTTGAACAGAATTTCTTTTCTTTCTTTTTCTCTTTTTGCAGTATTGGGGATTGAACTCAGGACCCTGAGCTTGCCAGGCAAGCAGTTATTCTACTGAGCCGTCTCCCTGGCACCAAGATTTCTGTTTTTAGGTTGTTTTTTTTTTTTAACTATACAAAGACCCAGCAGTGGTGGAACACACCTATAATCCCAACACATGGGAAGCAGAGCCAGTAGGATCATTGTGAGTTTGAAGCCAGTCTGGCCTACAAAAAGAGTTCAAAGCCAGCCTAAAGTGCAGAGTGAAAACCTATCTGAAAAAAAAAAAAGACAAGAAAAATAATTACAAAGAAAATAAGAGTATAAGCCTTATATTCAAAATTAATAGGTCAAATTTTTAAGGCTTGGAAGAAATGACAGCATGATTAAAATAATAATACAAAACTAGGAATAGACTTTACATACAAACTACAGAATGGTCTGTCCTGTCTTTTACTTCTTTTGGAGAAAGAATAATGACTATAAGGCTGATAGGGGTTGCCAATAAAGTAAACCGTGCCTCTCTCATTTTCTTTGCTTTCTCTCTTTCCCTCAACAGTATTTAGTTTGCATCAACGTTTTGTATTTCTGAATGGTGCTATACCTCTTTTCTGGAAAAAAAAATCAGTGTACAAACAACTTTAGTTTTCAGTAGAAAGGACATAGGCACGGTTTTCGTGCCTCATTGCTCTTAGTTATCTGCTCCCTTCATTATTTAGGGCATTGTATTTTCTTAGTATTTTTCTTTCTTTGGTGTTATGCTTATATGCTGGGCAGTGGAGCTCAGTTCCTCAGACTAAATCATTTATCCACACATATTTAAATGGGTGCTTTCAGGCTGTCGAGATGGCTCAGGGGTCTAAAGTGCCTGCTTAGGAAAGCTTAGGCAACCACAGGGACTGCGGTTTGATTTCCAGCACCACATGCTGCAACAGCCCCACCCCCACGGCAGGCTGAGCCAGTCATAAAACAAAACAAACAGAAAGAAAGAAAGAAAGAAAGAAACTAAAAATTGGGTGCTTTTGAAAGCAGAGCCTGATGTTAAAGTCAACATGTCCATTTGTATTAGTGCCTGTAATTTAAGGTAAGCCAAAGTGAGAGAAAAGTGTAGTAAGTTAGGAAAGTATATCTGAAATGAAATAACAGTTTGCTATTAAATTCGTGTACAGGACTGCTCTTGAGAAGTCATAAAATCTCCATCTCAGCAAGTTGACCTAGTTGAAAGGAGGAAAAACAATATTGATCAGCATGTTCCTTTTCTCTAGGGGCAGAGGTCTTGTTTCAAGGGAGATTAACTGTCCAATATGGCCAAAGGTCTGACCACTGATGCCCAGTGAGCTCTGGGGCATCTCACACTACCTCAGCTCCAGCGAGGTCCAGATGGGAGAACCACAGAAAGCAGGAGAGGAAAAGAAGGTGATCACTGATGATGTCGTCACAAACCCAGTCCTCCCAGCCTCTCCGGGTAAGAATTCAGCCAACATCTCTAGGGTTCTTCACTGCAGAGTTAAATGGAGTGAACCAAATGATAAGGCTCTCAGAAAGATAAAGAGCGAGAGAAAAAGAGATGCCCATGATCCTCTCATATCTCTGCATGCCCATTTATTTTCTGCAAGTTTGATGTTCACTAGAGAAAATGTCTGAATTGATCTTCCTCATCAATTATCTCTTGTCTACACGCACACACACACACACACACACACACACACACACACAAACACACACACACACATTTACTTACGCTTATGCTCTCTCACACACAGAAACACACACACTTTTTCCTTACAGAGTGAAAAATGTTTATCCCTGGATTTACAAACTATTTCCTAGACACTACTGAAAGTTTCTCTAGGCTTTTTATTTTTTATTTTTTTGTGGTACAGGGAATTGCACTCAGGACCTTGCACTTGCCAGGCAAACACTTATTCTACTGAGCTAGATCCCTGGCCCTAGGCTTGCTATTTTAAATAATGAGATGTGAGGTTTTCTATGCATAAATGTTTAGAAAAATGTTGAACATCCTAATAGTAGGTTTTAGACAAATAATTTTAAAGAACAAAGAACACATACACAAAGTGATAAGCATTTAAAATTTTTCAATGGGAGCACCTGGTTAGCCAGGTGCAGCAGCCTGGGTTCAATCCCCACCTTTGTCGTGCCAGCTGCACCCTGGGGTGTGCTGAGAGGGTGAATGAGCCTGGGCCTGGTCTCACACACAGGAGGATCACTACAGGTCCATGAGTCCAATCCACAGAGTGAGACCTCGTAGACCCTTACTAGAAAAAAAATTAATCAGTAGACATATTTTCACTTACATAACATATAATATACATTACATTATATAAACTATATCTAAAAATGAAATAATCTAATAAAATGTTTAAGAATTTGCCCTCTGGGAATATTTAAGAGATATAACAGCTGTATTTAGGAAGATGCTAAGCTTTTTGGTGTGTTTGTAATACATTAGTTTACAAAAGACGTAAAGATAGTCTTAATTAAAACTTTCAATATTTGTGTTAAATGTAGCTTAGTTGTCAAACAGGAATAGTTCTTGCTATGCAGATATTACCAGGTGTAGTTAATGCTTGAACTTAATTTTGACAGCCCGTATCTAATAGTAGAAGTGTATACACAACTGTAAATCCATAAGCAACTGTTTGATTGACTTTATGCCATCATTTATGCACATTGCCACTCACAGACTTTTAATATATTCTCTACCTGAATTTTTAATTAGTCTATTTAAGTCAACAGAGCTAGCATCCCTGTTGAGAAGCAATGCAGAATCAGGGGATCCAGCACTTGAGCTCCCAATGCTACCTTTACAAAAACATAATTAAAACAGTGCTCTCTGTCTATGAATCCACGCCTTGTGCCTGAAGCCTTCTCATCAACACTCATGTACTTCCCAGGCTTCCTTGAAGGGAGACTTAATGCTTGGTGCACAGCTCTTTTCAATAATGCAATCCAGCCTGAGCACGAGGGAAACGTAAAGTGTTATGTGAAACTCTGCCAACTCTTTTCTGCACATGGTAACAGAATTAGGTAAATGAAGGTGAAATCAATAACCATTTGTACCATTTGTGAGTGACGCATCTGTACTGTGACATTCAGAGGTGGCAGCAGTTGGCTCAAGTGTGGCTCAAACTCCAGAACTACTTTCAAGTTGCATAGTTGTCATTTGGCGAACTGAGTTCAAGTTAGTGTGAGATTGAGAACTTACAGAAAATTGTCTTCTTTCAACACATACATATTGAAACCAATTTCAAATGTGTATATATTCTTCCAATAAAGGGCACAAAATAAAACTCCAAATTACTGTTTCTTTTCAATAAAAGTTACCAAAAGTGACACTAGTGACATAGTGACATTCAGTCTGTGGAGTTTCACGGGTTTACCAGCCTCCTTGGCCTTCAAGAGTCAGGCTATCTGAGTACACATGACCTCCTCTGCTATTGAAAAGCACTGCCCAATCATTGTTAAATGTCATCTGTGTATCAAATGTCTCAACCTTGAGAATCACTGATGTATAATAAAGCTCAAAAACAAATGTTATTGTATTTTTAAAGCCACTAGTCTTTTATAATCTATTTATAGAGGCATAGAGACCTTAAATTATTATTTGAAATAGTTGGCAATCTTTTTCACTTCTACAAAGAATTTTACTTGCTGGTATATTATTTAAAAGGTGGAAGAAATATTATGGTATCTAATTTCAGAATATCCTACAATTCATGCTAGCGCAGACTGCAGTAGAGCAAAGATCCATCATGGTTAATACATTTTAACTATTAAACAATCCATAACATTTTCCAAATAAAATATGTCCACTAATTAATTCTGATCATAAAGAAGGTCAATACTATTGATCATGAATATCCATTGTGCTTTAAAGTGTATAAATACAGGAGCTAGCATATACTCTTTTCTATCATAGGAGCATTAAATTCCATGCTTAAATTTATATATTGATTTTTTAAAAAATAAAATGACTACTTATAAATGGAAATGTTTACAGCATGTAAATAATTGCAATTCAAGTAAATAAGCAATATCTGACTAGCCTGCAAAAATTGTCACTCATCACATTAAGAAGCATAAAACTTATTACATAACTTTTACTTAATATTATCCTTCAAAACTTTTAGCACTGGAATAAGATATGCATAATATTTAAAATGTATTTTTAGTACAGAATCCACAGGATCTCCAGGGTCTCACTACATAGGCTGGAGTTGTAGTATGTCCCCTGTTTTCAACCTCCCAAGTGCTGGGATTACAAGCATGTGCCACCACTCCCATTCTCAATCCCAGTCTCAGTGTGCCCTGGGTACAGGGTCGGTGTGACGTGTGGTCCTAGAGATCAAAGCGTGGCCACTGATCTCTGCCTTAGCAGGTGGCTTAGTGCACTGAGCCATCGGGCTGGCCCTATGCAATAAGTAACAACGACAACAAAAAGATAATAAGATGGAAGAAGCACAAAATAAGGCAAGAGACTTGAGGTCGGGGAGATAGGTCCGTGGCACAAGTGTATGTCTGGAAGGTTGTCAGTTCGAATTCCAGTCCTGTAAAAAATTAAAATAAAAAAGAGACTCAAGTAATGCATTTATAAATATAGATGAAAATAGCACTCAGGAGGCTCATACAGAAGGATTGTTATGAAGTTGAGGCCAGCCTGCGGTACATAGTGAGGCCCTTTTCCCAAGAAAGTAAAAGAAAACAAGGGCCAAAGAGACAGCCCAGTGAACTAAAGCACCTGCTTAGGCAGAGTGCAGTGGCTGAGGTTTGATCCCCAGTATGCTGTGTCAGTCCCAACACCCCCAGGATCCCTGGGACTATGATTGAGGCTGGGCATGGTGGCATGCATCTGTAATCCCACCACTTGGGAGACTGAACACATGCAGGATGCTAGCAGTCCGACCTGTGTATTGAGACCCTGCAGACTCTGTACTAAATTAAAAAAAAGAAAGTAAAAGAAAACAAAACTAGCTTCTTTATGTTAATAGCAATTCACATGAATATATGATAAAAGGCATATTCATCACAGCAATATAATGCAAACTAAGATAAAATGTATATTAAGAATCACAACAAAATATAAACTAGGTAGACATAAATTTAAAGAGAAATGCATTACTGCTAAAAACATGAAACAATGAAAGGGCTGCTGAGTTTCCGAAGAAATTTTGAAATAAGATATTATTTCTATAAATTAGAAATAAAAAAAAAATAAAAATTATTACCATTTGTCTTAGTTACTTTTTTACTCGTTGCTGGAACAAATACCTGACACTCAAAATGAAGGAGGAAAGGTTTATTTAGCTCACAGTTTGTGGAGGTTTCAGTCCATATTTGGCTGGCCCAAGGCCAAGTGGAACAGTGCAGGGAGAGTCCAGTTCATGGCGGAGGAACAGCAACAAAATGGTAGAAGAGGTAGTCAACCAATCAGGGCAGAGAGCAAAGGCTCTAGTCTGTCTCTCTGTCTCTCTTTATATTACATTTAAGCTCTCTGCCTTAGGATATCTGCCCTAGATCACACCTATAGTCTCAGCCTTACTCAGACCGATACTCAGTACTGTAACACAATCCCAGGGATCAAGAATCAAGTCTCAATCTATAGAAGCCATGCCCCGTGATGGTATGAGGCTTTGGGGGGACAACCAGACATAAACTATAACACCATTCATGTACTTATGTGAATTTATATATTATGAATTATAAATATTCTATATAAATTT
Organism: Myocastor coypus; assembly: GCA_004027025.1. Taxonomy (NCBI): domain Eukaryota; kingdom Metazoa; phylum Chordata; class Mammalia; order Rodentia; family Myocastoridae; genus Myocastor; species Myocastor coypus. Next base: position 129,829 of record PVJA010000404.1, on the reverse strand, counting down.
TCTTAATAAACTGCAGAAATTAAAAACTTACTATTTTAATTACTTATTTCATTACTGAAACAAAACACCTGACACCCAAGTTTAAGGAGGAAAGGTGTATTCAGCCCGCAGTTTGTGGAGGTTTCATTCCATATTTGTCTGTCTCCGAGGCAGGGTGACACATGGCAGAGAGATAGCAGTTCACAGTACTGGGCCAACAAGACCAACAGGGAGAGAGAGCGAGAGGCAGGCAGCTTGCTGTCCTGATACGGTATGCCTTCACTGGCCCTGGAGCTTGTGTAGCACTCACACCCTTAATCCCAGCATTAATCAGGGATTCTGGATTCAGCCACCTCTGAAGAGCTCTTCCCTCTATGACTAAAGAGGCTTTAGGGAGACTTCTAGGCACAAACTGTAATAGTTGGTACCATGACCAAATCCAGTGTGGGAGAAGCAAACATAAAGTTACTGAACTGAAGGTCAAATTCGTGAAGTTTAACTAAGTCTGAGTGCCTATGCATGGTTTTATAGTTCCTCTATGAATTTTAATGTTAAAATACCAGGAATAAAACAATTTGTCATATATCCTGTATAATGAGAATATATTTGGTTTTATTGAACATTAAAATGATGAATTTAAAAATGTATAGTCAGCATGTGGTGAAGGTATATGTAGTAGGCATTGTGCTCAACTTTTAGGAGTTCTGAAGAGCAGTTGTGGTCTACTTTCCTTTTTATATAATAATTGTTTTGGAACTACATTTATTATAACAAGATCCAAGTTAATTAACCATAGATCTAGAGCACGTAGAATAGTAAGATAAATTAAAGACAAATATTAACAATTATATAAATTAAGATGAAATTAAAGCTTCACTTGCACATGTCAACTTGTCAGTATACTGCATTTCTTCTTCAATTATTTCAAATGCAATATTAACTAGAAAACTTCCACATCTATATTTTACATCTGACTCACTATTCACCTTTTATCATTGAAAATTCTTTTTATTTTCAAACTGACATCTATAAAAATAATTAATGGTACAAAACAAGTAGAGAGTAGCTAGGATGATTTCATATTTCCATGGAAGGACAAAATTGCTGACTAACAGATCTTCTGGATATCCATAAAAATAATTAATGGTACAAAACAAGGAGAGAGTTGCTAGGATGATTTCATATTTCCACGGAAGGACAAAATTGCTGACTAACAGATCTTCTGGACGTTTCCTATCTTTATAATTATGTACTCCTCCAAAAAACGTTTAAAATAGTAGTAATTATTTAGAAAATACGACTTTCTAAAAACCAACAAATGTCATACAATAAATTCTTTCAGGGATATTTATTTTTAGTGTCTATTTTATGTTATTTTTTTAATTTTATTTTATTTATTTATTTTTTTAATTCTACTCTTTCTTTTTATTCTACTCAAGACAATTTTTATGAAAAACAATTTAAGAGATAAACAGAGCTGTAGTAGGGTCCAAATACCAGTCATGTCAGAATTCGCTGCTCTGTGTCTGTTTTACTGTCTGCAGATGTTAGAGAGTAGAGACCAGCAGGAGGAAACTTCTGAAGGACCGGTCACAGTGCCATTCAGACCCCTGGGAGCAGTTAAACACAAGATGCCAATGCAAGCACGTGGTGCGGTCCTCCATCCTGGGAGCGTGGCTCACCTGCAGTGAAGGTTTTCCTGGAAGAGCCAGAGGGAGCTCGGTGTTCTCTGGTAGGCACTCAGCAGTCAATACGAAGGGTGCCACAGGACAGAACCTGAGAATGAACTTTCTTCTGAGGCCAAGCTTTTCCCTTGTGGCACCTGGGTGACACTGTTGTAGAGGAAAACTGTTGTGCTTTCCCTCTGTCCTGATGTTTCTAGTCAAATAGAAAACTTCCCAAAGCTACTCATTGGCTATAAACATTACAAAAGCTTATTTTGCTGCTTTTCAATAAATTATTTAAAAATGGTTATAATTTGGTATTAAATATAAAAAAAGTCGTCATTGAAGGAAAGGGGGAAAATGGACGAGCACGTATGTGCACGCATAGTAGCGTTTTAAAAAATACAAAGAAGTAGAGTGAAAAATAAGTTCTCATTTTCCAACTTTCTGTTTAAGACCTTCAGCAAAAGTGAAAAATATTTACTGGATTTCAAGAAAAAGAAACATTAGTTCATGATAAGTAATAGTAGACTGACTAATTTTTCATTTATGTTTGTAAGTATGAAAATTCATAAGCAATTAGATTTTATTTTCTTGTGAATTTGGAATTATTCAATAATTGGCTTCACATTTTAAAAATACTTTTAGTTTCAGAGGTGTTGAAGGTGATACTTGCCTTCCATTCCTAAGGGTACTAGTCCATGACCGAACTGGGTCTGACCAGCAAATTTTGAAATCTTTCTTATTTCTGATTTTGGAGCCTCAAATATCAGCTTGTAGACCAGGAAATATCAACCTTCCTATATAATGACCTATCCAATTCTAAGAAAAACAGAATTGTCCTTTTTGATTAGACTATTATTATATTTTCACTTTAAAATATGCAAAGTACAAAGAAATTAAGTAATTTGTCTGTAGCTGTACACTGAGGAGGAGACAAAGTTCACCTGATTCCAAGGTACTCTGGGCAGCAACACAGTTCCTGTTATAAATTACAAATAAGACTTTGTGACCTAGGAAGATCAACTTGCTCTTCACATTCTAGAGAACGGTGGCTGATTTCAGTTCAAAAAGTGATTCTGATCCTTGCCAGGTGTATACATATTGCCAATGTGGCCAAGCATTACTGGTTGCAGTATTTCATACTTGAGGCTCACATGATATATTTGCTAACATTGCTTTTATAATAAGGTTTGCTCCAAACAAAATATATTTAGTAATGTAAGTTAAGTCAATGTAGCATATTCATGACCAGAAAGTTGACAGGAAAAAAAAAATAAAAAAGTAGACACCAAGACTACTCCATGTGGTTCACAACTCCAGGAGCAGGCCAGCTTTCCAAGATTACCTGACAAGTTTGTCCAGGAAATCTTAAGATCACATTGTATTTATTTATCAATTGAAACTTGAGCTGTCACCAGAAAATGGTGTTTCTTATACCTATTTGACAAAAGATGAGATTTGATTTACTTTAAGAAATTTCTATATTGCCAAGTTAACAAAAGAAATGTAATGTTGCTCCCTGATACAATTCACACTGCACCGCACCTCACCACAGATGTCTCAGCCAGGAGCTTGGCTCCCCATTTTTCAGAAAACAACAAGAAAAAGAAATCTCTCTATGAAGCTTTCCCCTGTGGAGAAAATGATATGAATTTACAGGTTTTATTTTTACAAACTACTCTTTTTGGCTTTGATACTAGGACAAATTCCCATTAATAAATGTGTTAATTGTACTTGCTGGTTTTTCTGTGCCTAAATTAGACATGTGGTTTTTTTGTTTGTTTGTTTCTTTTTTTTTTTTTTTTAAAAGAAGAGAGTGAGTCAATATTTATAACATATGTGAATCCCACTGATCCTAATAATTCTCTAGATGATTACATAATTTGTGCCCAAATCTTCCCGCTTTCACTTGCATCTGCCTATCAATTGTTAGTTTAAGTGAATCAGCCATCAGCCATATATATATATATATATATATATATATATATATATATATATATATATATATATAATTTTCTATTCTTCCCAAGAAAAATGATGGGAATTTTCACATGACAGGTGGTAATTACAGAAGTTCCATGGGGACTAATATTCAATATGCTAGTTGAAGCAAAGTCTGGATACAATTATTGAAGTCATTTCCCAGAGCACCACAGGTACCCTCTAAAGATGAGGGGTGAATAGATTTATTTATTGCTCTCATCATAAACTTCAGTTTGATGAATAAGCCTGTTTGCATGCATGCGAGGCTTTCTCCCAAGTTAGGCTTAGCTGCAGCCACTTCTCTCTACTTCCTAAAGATAAAGAAGAAATATTTTCTATCTCTCATTTCTGGTGGATATAAAGTCCTTTTGTAATGTGGTATTCCTGTCTTCATGAGCATATGGTACAGATATAACAGACTCAAAATAGTTCACATATCCTAGCTTGGCTGAACAACAAAACAGAAATCAAGACTTAAATGACTGTGATTAAGTTAATATAAATAAGAGAAAGTTGATGGTCTTTTAAAATCAAATCTAAGTTTTAATTTTTAAAAAGTATTTTGTGCAGGGAATGCAGGGCATGTATACAAATCGGGTTCCTAGTGATCCTCCTGCTTTTAGCCTGCCAAGCACTGGGAGTCCAGGCAGGCGCCACCACACTCAACCTCAGTGCGGCCCAGGGGTGGGGCCAGCATGGCACCCTGGGGACGCAATCTCGGTCCTTGCGCCTGGCTGAGCAGGTACTTTAGTCCACTGAGCTAACTGTCCATTCCCACAGCTAATGTTTATTGCCTGGAGTTATTGAACTTGGGGACAGATAAGTTGGGAAGTTTAGGTATGCAATATGAAGCTGCATTTTTCATTCTAGTGGATAAGCAGGATATGCTACACATTGCTAGGTATTATTATTGTGGTTCCAAGTTATCTTATGAATCCCAATAAATTAAAAATGGGATGCATCCCGTAAAAGAAGCTGTGTTTCAGAACCTGGCAGTACATGAGGTAAAATGTACTTTAAAAATCTAAAATATAAAAAGGGAAGATGTATTCAATCTATTAAACCAGTCTGTAACTTTGATTCTATGAGTAGTGTAACCATCATTCAATAGGATTTTTATGCTCTTCAACTTATGTATTACAGGTTACTTTTTGTTCATTTTCATCTCCGAGTAGAAAAATAACTAGTTTTCCACCTGTTATCCTTGGGTCACTTGCATGTAAAAAAATAGCTAAATACAAATTCCTACATTTGGCAAACTATAAAAAGCAATCCAATTTTATTGAATTGGAAACTAAAGTTCAACTCACTTGGTCCTTGTAATGTTAGAAAAGTGAAAGCTGCAGAGACCTATGCTGCTTCCTGCAGAGTGGGACGTTTTTGTTTTTGCCGTATTTTCTCTACCTTTACTGATGGCTTTTATTATGTTCATCATTACCCTTGCTAGGAGCATTCCTTTTTCTGGTTGTCCTGTTTGATTCCTCGGCAGACTGTCAGTGTTTACAGTTGTTAGTGTACTTGGAAACACTGGCTGGTGCGGTTACCTGATTTCTTGTCGTAGCACTGGTGAATAGATGCCTTTTGTTGCTGTTTGATTTTCTCAAACACCTTGGCATCATTCCCGGATCATTGCAAATTCTCAAGTGTTATGTACAGAGATGAAGAAGGAAAGGAAGAAGCTGGATTTTAGATAGTAATTTGATGCTTGTGGTAAGTCCGTTTTAGCAGACAACGTTGGCCTCGTGCAGCGACAATATTGTGGCCAATGCAGTTTGTGTGAGACACGATTATTGCTAAGTGAGAATCCTGGAGGCAAAGAGAGTAGGAATGTAGTCGAGTGTGATACATAAATTTAAAAATAAGGAATTAAGATAGGGTCAATTGCACAGTATATAATTTGACAGGGAAGCAAAATGATGTGTTATTATGAATAGGCTTCCTAGGCAAACTATCTCTCAATGTCAAAAGGCAGGTTTTCTTGCCCCCAAGCTTACATGCTTCCTGCACATACTCAAAGCTATCCCACCTCCCATCTTACATAGCGAAGAAAGTGGTTCTGCCTTGCATGTAGTCATGAGATCTGGGGAACCATCATTGTTTCCTCCTGTTTCAAATAGCATGTTTTGACTGTCAGCCACAAGCATTTGGCTTTCTCGTCACTTGTTCATTTCCAGAAGTCTCCATCCTTAATATATCTTCTACCACCAACTGAGAGACTCATCTACAATTTAGAAAGCATTCTGCTCTGTAAACACCTGTACTCTAATGCCAGTCATAGGTACATTTCTGCAGGTAAATCATCTAACTACCAAGTCTCTACTTGAAAAAAAAAAAAATCAGTGGAAATTTCTTGTGCTTTGCACGAGGTAAAGAGGAACTTTACCAGTGAAGTGCTTTCAAGTAGGGCCCTACCTGGTTTTCCTTCAGTCCCAACACGCCTCCCTCACCTCTCTATTTTTCCAACTTTATCTGCTTCCTTTTACCGCGTCACACTCATGGACATTCCTCTGCAGTGGGAGAGCAATACTTCCCCACCTTCCTGGATATCTCTTCCTTCTCTCTGGGTCCCTCCCTTTTCTGTTATACCCTGAGAGGTGAATAATTTTCCAATCTGCTTGAACCTTCTCAAGAAAGTCCTTAATAGTCTTTCTTGCCAGGCTGATTTCAGCCATCTGTCCTTAAAGAATTTGTTATATGGGGCTAAGGACATAGCTCAGAGGTCTAAGCACCTGCCTGGCAATCACAAAGACCTGAGCCTGATACCCTGTATCTCATGCTGTGCAGGCCCTAGAACTCCTGAAATGCCGTGCAGACTTGGAAACTGGCTGTGATGATACATGCCTGTAATCCCAGTGCTGGGAAGGCTGACACAGGAGGGTCGCTGCCAGTCTGAACTGCATAGCAAGAAACTATATCCAATAAATAAATTTAAAAAAGCAAAAATATATGGAAAGAATGAATTTTTCATGGTTGCTTCTGTACAACTATTCATATACCTCTGCAGTGTTCTTTGTCATGCTAACTAAAACAGGAGTTCTAGAGTATGAACTCCATGTGCTATTGGAGATTTTATCTTATCTTTAGTTGTATATCGAGTGGCTGGAGGATGTTACCTTTTAAAATTATTACAAAAAATAGACAAAATAAGATAAAGAGAGAGAAAGAATTTAGCTATAGATAGGTATGACCTATGCATGCCCCTGAGGTTTAGGTATTAGAAGTAGGGCAGCGTGGCACTGTGGCAATGTAGGAATTGACAACACTTTAACAGCTGGAGCCCCATGGGGTGTTCAGACAGTGAGGACCCTGCTCTAAGAAGGAGTAATAAGTTCTTATGGGACCTCAGTTAGTTTTTATAAGAAGGTCACTTAGCATATATTCATCATGTAGCCTCGCCTATATTCTTTCATGTCTTCACCTATACATTAAAAGCATGATTCCTGATGGACTGGAAATATTTTTTGTTTTTCCTTTTTTTCCCCATGGTTCTTTTCTTGTCATAAGTGCGACTCAGTGTTAATGACCAGCTTCACTTTAGTAAGAAACTGCTAGAGCTATGAGTCGTCATGAGGAGAATGCACCCCGCAGGGCATCACTCTGCCTAGCTTTATGGCGGGGTATGTGACCAACAGCAGGGATCCAGCTCGGGCTGTGGGTCGTCTTTCTTTGGGGGTAGTCTTGGGAAGAGACATCTGCCACTGCCACGCGCTCCTCTACTGTGCTTCCTTCCTGCCACCATGGACGAGCGGCTTTCTTGTGCACTGTCTTTCTTTTTATTTTGGCCGGTTCAGCCCACTCTGGGTGCAGCACGTACTGGCAGGGATCAGGTCACGGCCCCTGCTCTTGCCTATCTTGTCTAAGCAGGTACTTTAGACTGCCGCTCTTTCTTGCCAGCCCTCGTGCCTGCCCTTTTGCCATGATGCTATGGCCTGGAAGCCAGCAAGCCCTAAGATCTTGGAAACCACAGTTCCCAAATAAACCTCTTCCTACCTACAAAGCCAGTTATTTAGCAAAGCCTGTGCTACCTCCTGCATGTCCGCGCTTCCCCGGAATGCCAGCCATTATTCTAAGGTGAATCTCAGCGATGGCAGGGCCATGCTACTGACTCTCTAACACTGAAGTATCTAAACCTATTTTTCTTTAAAAGCCCTCGACTTCAGCTGTTATGGATGGATGGAGAACCGGAGGAGGGGACGCGCCTAGGGAGATGAGGAATGCATTGCCAGGAGCAGAAGTTGCCATTCATTGTAAAGAAACCTTAATATATTTGCATGTGGAGGAACTTAATTTAGGAATTAAATGTCGGTGTACAGTGTAGGGCTAACAGTGTCACGTCTCAGATAGCATGATAGGTAAGGATAAACTTTTACTGAGTAGGAAACCATTGACAATAAAGCTATTTAATATTGATTAGGTTCTTATGTGATCCTAGAACACAGTAAACCTTTCGCATACCTTCATATGTTTAATTTTATCACAAACTTGCAAGTTCTGTTCTATTATTCCCACTATGGTCATGAATAAAACAAAGTGCAACGATCTTTAGGCAGTAAACTTTGCATTTTGTAGCAATAAAGTGAGTGTTTCACACCCATTAAATACTGTGGTCTTCATAACAACTTTGGGGCAGGGATATAGCTCAGTTTGCATAGTACCTTACTGGGAAGCATGAGGTCATGAGTTCTATCCCTGGTACAAAAGATATAAAAGAAAATGATACTAAGGAATTTGGGTATTATGATGACACAAAAGAACAACAATAGCAGGGTAATAAATTATTTCCTTGGGGCCAGAACTTTTCCCCCTATCTGGCCACAAGCCAAAGAATTTCAAAGCCTAAAAATAAATCCATGAAAACACAATACACTTTTATCCCGTCTTCACAAATAAATCATTGCTTTGTCAGGCAAAGTCATTACCTTTTAACTTGAAATGTCTTAACTTTAGACTTTATTGAAATAAAATTTAGTATTAGATTTCTCTTCTTAAAAAAATCTAAGTGAACAGCACAATATTTTAAGCTATAGACCTCTTATTGCTCTTCAGCAAGTCTCTAGGATTTATCTTGTATAACTGAAACTTTACATACATTCAACAGCAATATCTGTTCCTCTTTTTCCCTAGTCATCACAATCTGAGTGCTACACTCAGATTGTTTTATACAGTTCATTATGTTATACCATTCCTGTAAGTGGAAATAGGCAGTATGTGTGTCAGGCTTCCACTGGCTGCCACTGGCAGGACCTCCTAACTAAGCTTACTGCTGCACAGGCAGACATCAGACTTCAGTGAGAAAGAGGTAAGTCCAGCCTCACAGTGCAAGCCATTAGGCTCTGCACATCCCAAAGATGTTTCTTCTAAAATCTGGAAGAATGTCAAGTCAGCACAAAACAGACTCTATAAGCAGAATGAGAAATGTTTCTTCTTAGCGTTAAAAATAAGAGAGAGAGAGAGAGAGAGAGAGAGAGAGAGAGAGAGAGAGAGAGAGAGACAGACAGAGACACAGAAAGAGAGGTGTTTGGAGTTTAAAATAACTGTTTTGGTTTCTTTTTCACAAAAAGTACTAAAAGCCACTCTTGAATTCTGTCCTTTTTTTTTTTTTTTTTTTTTTTTTTTTTTTTTTCATTTTAGCTCAGGGTTCAGAGTCTCACTATGTATATCAGATTCACAGCGATTCTCCTATTTTCAGCCTCCCAAGCACTGGGATTACAGGCATGTGTCACCATACCCAGTTTCACCATCTAATTTTTAAAAGTTGTCTTCTTACACAATATAATATCCAAGACATTTATTGTCTCTTTTTTTTACAGGGTCTCACTATGTAGGTTGGACTCATAGTGATACCCAAAACATTTATAAAAGCAAAGTAGGCATGACTAAAACAAGCCCCACAAATATATATACTTTTAAAAAATAAATAGAGGGCCCGGCGGGATGGCTCAGTGGTCTAAGGTGCCTGCTTGGGGAAGCTTGGGCAGCTTCAGGGACTGAGGTTCGATCCCCGGCACCACATGCTGCGCCAGCCCTGCCCTCGGGGCGGGCTGAGCCGGCCATGGGAATGAGTGAATGGACAGGCAAGGGTTCTGAAACAAGAATAAAAATAAATAAAATTTATAAAAAATAATAAATAAATAAAAAATAAATAGAAAGTGAATAAGATAACAAAAGCATTTTATAAGCCATGAGAATGAAAGCACAAGTTAGTTAGGATTATACATCTCAGTGCTCGCATCCCCCAGCACAAACATTCAACACCTCTGTGATAAACTAAATACAACTTATATAAATGAATTATTTTTTAGCTTTATAGTTTAGGATAAAACCACTCATCTACATATTTATGTTAAACATTACTTCAAAGGTGGTAATATCGCAAACATTGGCCAATGCTTAATATCTGTGCCCTGTGTGGATGAAAACATGAATGTTCATATATGTGAATGATAAAGAAGCCCCTTTGCTTGAATGAAATGAAGAACTTACATGGAAATTTCAGGACACACTGTATATAACGTATTCTTAAGATAAAACTTATGGATAAACTCATTTAGATCACATGAGCACCATGTTTATTTAGTTTACTTATATAGCACAGTTAGCAATTAGTCAAAGTTTTGAAGATACAGCTTGAAAGTACATTTAGGAATGAAAAACAAAAAAGTAGAGAATGTGAACTATTATTCTAATATTTGCAGTGTTTTAATGTACTAAGCCCTAGATAAAACATTTCACAAATTTTTAATTAAATCATATATTGCAACCAAAGCAGAAAGTTAATCATGCCTGGTAAATTATAAGAAAAACACAAAATATTTCAGAGAATATGTTATATGTGCATATACACTAAGTGAAATAAAAAGGAATGATAATGAAAAGTCTAAGTCCTGTGGAGAATTTGAAAGTAGGGGAAAATAATTAAATGTTTTTTAAAAAAGGAAACAACTGTTTGTACTAGAATACTTGAGAGAACATTGGAAAATTTGCTATTCCTAAAGCAGTTTTCGTAGAGTATCAGATGGTGCCCTTGACAATGATTGACTTCTGAAGTGTAAGTTGCAGAGCAGGGAGAGTAATTCAAGTCCAATAAATCACCAAGACCATATGGCATATATCCACAGATTGTGAAGGAAATAGTGTTAAATCTCCTAGATGAAAAGCAGAAAAATTAAACATGTAAAATATAGGCTTAATAATAGCATCTGCCTTTGACATTGGAATTTTCCTAATTTGATACATAGAAAATGTAGGGTAAAATCTGGGAGAGATTCAACTCAGGAATTCAACTCTGCCTTCATTAACCTGTGATTTGAGTAGCCTCGCTTATTTCTGCTGTGTCTGTATCTTTCCCTGGTTACTTTTATAGTAACATTTTCTGTCACTGCTCTTCTTCCTGAAGTTAGCTGTGCTTGCAGTCTCATGCTGCTTGATAAACCAGTGCTTAACACCCTGAGATATTTTCACTTGTCAAGACAAAAACAGGTTAATTAGCTCTGTTCCATACTCTTAAAATAAAATTTGCACAAATCCTTCTTTCCACCTTCCCTCCCTGCTCTCCCCTTTCCATTCTTTTCTTCTCTCGTCCTCTTTCCCTCCCCCTCTTTCTCTCTGGTGTGAATGTTTTCTTGTTTATTTGCCCTTTGCTGTTCGTGGTGGTGTTTATTATATGCAGATATATTGTAATAAACATGATTTCAGCCTGAATTGATACTGCTTCACTTTGTTTTTCAACCACTGGTTCATTCTAATAGAATCTAATAAGTGTTCTTTAAAAAATTGGTTAATTTGCAATTTGGGAAAGTGAAAAGTTGAAACAATTTTTGTTCATTTTTTATTGATGTATCTAATACAGAAACACATACTAAGAATAGCACCATAAGCTTAATAAACTTTAACACACACATGCACTAATATGACTTCTAATTAAATCACCATAAAAGATCATGCTGCCTTCAAAGAGCTACTGTTCACCTTAGTACTTAGCCATGTTTACAAAAAGTAACGTTGTTTTGAGTTTTAACATTGTCAGTTAGTACTTTGATCTAGAGCTTCAAATACATAAATCACACTAGGGATTGTCTAACTTCATGTGCTCCAAATGCTTAATTTTATTTTATCTCTCAGTAGAATTAATTCTATTTTATAGTATGTCATGTTTTATTTATTCACTCTTCTATGGATGGAAATTTGAGCTCTTTCCAGCTTCTATCTCAGATCAATAAAAGTATTTTTCTAGTCATATCTTTTCAGAACACATAGCTCTTTTACATGACTGTGAACTTCAGACTAAAATTATTGATCCTAGAGTAACCATAAGCTTACACATAGCCAAACCGTATTACAAATTCATAATAGATTAACAGTTAAGTAGCAATGCACAGAAGAGATACCACTTGCTTTGCATGTTCACCAATGTTCGATATCATCAGGCCATGAGGGAGCAGAAATACCTCACTATGGAATTAATTTGTATTTCATTGATGACTATTGCCGTTAACATTTTAAGATGTTTATTGGTTTATTATTGGAATATTTGCTAATATTCCAACTCCAAATGTATGTAAAACTTTTGTTTTCATTTACAAAAAAGTATTTTATCTTTCTCTTATTTCTGGGGAATCTTTCTTTTCTGAAATAAAGTGTTGGATTTATCATTTAGACATTTATTTGCATGTATAGAATATTACAAATTTACTTAAGTACACTGAAGTCTATTGTACATTGCTTTTTGGGTTCTGTTTAAATAATTTGTCTAAATTAGAATCATGAATGTGTCTTCTAACAGTGTGCTAATGTAATGGCTTTTATTACATTTCATTACTGGACTTAGAATATTTATTTGAATAATTTTTGTTGTCTCATAGTATAATGCTATTATACCAGATTTTTAAGAATGCTTATTATATTTTGTAGCGACCCTTATTACAAAAGGGTCCCTTATATTTCTTCCAATAAATGAAAAGTTGTCCCTGCACAATTTATTGAAAATATCATTTTTTCTCATTGAACTTCATTGACATCTTGCAAGTCAAAGCAAATGAATTTTCTATAATGTGCATGTCTTGTGTTACTTATCCTGTAGCATACAAAAGGAATTTAAGTTCATAGTCTGCTATGCTTTGAGGGCCTACTAGTAATTACTAACTAGTGATGATGGTGGCCTCCTAGTTACTTTAGAAATGAAGCACACACAGAAGCACACACTTGCACCCAAAGAATGAAAGAGATTGCGAGGGAAAATTGGTTGCATTCAAATGTAATTTACTTGTTTATTTCAAGCAGATGAAAGTAAAGATTTTTCTATTCCTTACATAAGCTTGATTAAAGTTATCAAACTCTAGCTGGTCATCCCTTTGCCTTGACTATGACTAGTGGCCCTGAATTTTACTGTGGCATCTCAGCTTCTATATACTCACAAACTCCCCAATTTTATCTCAGTATTTTCTTTTTCTTTTTTTTTTTTTTCACTTATATATTTCGGTACAGGATCTCACTACACAGCTCAGACTTACAGTAATCTTCTGTTTTTAGCCTCCCCAGCGTTGGTATTCCAAGCATGCCACCATGCCTGGACTCCATCACTGGCTCAGCCAGCCCTGAGGCAGGGCCTACATAGAGCGCAGGACTGGCCCCTGTGTTTGTCAAAGCAGGCACTTTGTCCACTGAGCTATCTAGCTGGCCCTATCTCATTACCTTCTTCAGGCTCTTAGTTTCGTTTGTGCTCCTATACAGAATCAATCTGGATAATTCATAATGAACAGATCATTGTTTTTCAAATTTTAGAGAGTAAGGAGTTTAAGACTGCTGACTAGCATCAGCTGAGAAATTCCCTGATGTGTCATCTCATATGAGAAAAGTGAAGAGAGTACAAGAGAAGAAAAAAGGAAAAAGCAACTTATTCTTTCATGAGGAAACCATTCACTTGGTAATAAACCATGTCCTGGATGACAGTAGTCACCTTTTTCGTGGTGTAATCGCCTGTTCACAGTGATCCTCGTTTTAGCCTCCCCACCACTGGGATCACAAGTGTGCCACACCAGAACAGAACCGGTGTTGGTGGCCAGCTCAGCACGCCTGGGGCAGCAGGTGTACTAGAGACTGAACAAGGGTTCTTGTGCTTGCCAGGCAGATACATAGACCATTGAGCTATTCCCAAGCCCAACCCTACTTAATAGAATCAAAATGGCAGTCAGATTTCTGCATCAGTTTGGGAGGGAACATTCAGTGCATAGTCACCTTTACTAGGCTGTCAATATTACATTGAATTTTCCCAGTTATGGGTTCATTTTAGAATTTGAAACTTATATTTCTTCACCTGGAATTCTAATTTCAAGTCTTTTCCTTTGATGAATTGCCATCATCAGTTTTAATCTCATGCTCAGCTTAGATGCCATGAATCATCAAATCTAAAGTGGCCTACACCAGCATTCACTAGCCCTGATCACACTCACCCCAGTCACCTTCTACTACGTTCAGTCTTTTGCTAAAATATTTGTCAAAACTTGAAAATGTCTAGAATATATGCTACTTTTTAATTCATGTATAATCTTGTTTACTATATGCTGCTTGTGTTTTATTTCTTTATAATTTTTGTTTAAGCTTAGCTTAGTATATGTTTCTTTGTGAGCTATTCAGTTATTTTTTTAACTCATTTGAGCTTAATAAAATATAAATGCATACTATAACACACTGAATACTGTCCAGCTGGCTCTGAAACTTTCTAATCATTTTAGGCCCTCAACTGATCATGCAGAAATGTTTTGGTATCCTTCTTACCAAGATATTTGACATTGTTTGAAATATAGAAAAATATCAATATAAAATGTTTAAATAAGAAAGTTTTAATATTGTAGAAATGACAGCAAATCATATATCATCTTGGGTGTTTTTTCTTTTATGGTTTACTTTTTTATGATTTTTTAAAAATTCATTTGGTATACAGGGTCTCACTATACAAGTTGGACTTGTAGTAATTTTCATATTTGCAGCCTCCCTAGCTCAGTGTGCCACCAGGGGTAGTGGCAGGGGGCAGGGCCAGTGTGGCGGACATACCATGGATCAAACACCCATCCCTGTGCTTCCTTAAGTGGGTGCGTAGTCGGCTGAGCTATTTCATCCACTCTGTTGTTTACTTGTTAAACCAAGATTGTGCATGCCTGCTTTCTTAGGAACAAGCAGTCCTTTTAGAAATTGTTCAGGAAACAGTCAATAAAGTTGTAAGTAAAATAATATTTCAAATGTAAGTGAGTTCTAGTCAGTGTGAAAAACATTAATATGACTTCACATCCTCCCTTCACACAGGTCGACAAGTAAAACGTAAACATGAAAGCTGGGTAATTATTACTCATCTCTCCATACTACTACCTTTTTCTTTATCTCAGAAATAATGCACTGAATCTCTGATAATTTTTAGAGATGTTGGCTAGTTTTATGTTAATTGTCATTATTAGATGTATGCGAATGCTCCTTTTTGTCTTGAAGATATGTAGTGAAAGCCTAAAGCGAGGAAAGGCAGAACTGCATTGTAAAGACCTCATTAACAAGATGAAGAAGGGAAAGCTTGTCACAGTGTCCTTGTCTGTAAAAATAGAGTATTGGTCCTTCTCACTCGAGGCGATCGCTGCTTTACCACTCTGTGATTGTAGATACTCAAAATTAATAACAATACACACTGATGAGTAAGATAAAATCTGACTGTAGAGCAGCAGAAACAATCCTGGTAGCTTTTAACTGTCTTAGGACGGAGGAGGCTGGTAATCTGAACACGTTTACTTTTTCCAGCTGAAAATGCATATGTTCAGTTTTGAAAAGATGTAGATGTTCCCCTAGTGAAGTATTAGGAGTGTGTTTAGAATCAGTGACAAAAGGAGCACATTGCTAGCAGTGCTGGCAGATTTCCTCACAGCTTTTCAAACAGCAACTGGAATAAATCAATTAAGACTTTAGTGATTTCTCTACAGACAGGGAACGGAGGAGCCTCTGGCCATAACAGAAGATAACATAGCCAACTGAAAAGTGACAATACCACACAAAATCATCTAGGGATAAGGAGAGAGAGTGCGAACCATTTATCTTTGTGTAAAAGTGATAGAGAAATGAAAGTATGTGACAACTCCACGGTAGGAAACATCATTTTCTAATTTTGTCCAGGGCTTTCCATACAATATTAAGTGACTCATAGAGGGACTGTCCCTGGTATGATGAGGCATGCAGTGTTCATCACCTGGGGCAAGTGATCATTTTAAGGCATAAGATGTTAATCTTTTAACCATTTTCAAAAACAATAAATAATTTTTTAAGGTTTTCTGAACTGTACTTTTTTGCTATCTCTTTGTTGTCAACAGCTAACATTTCCAGTTCTGCCAATAATCCACTATTATGGACTATTGGACTGTACATACAGCTATTTTCTCTTAGTTCAGTGAGAAAAAATAACTGTACTAATGTTGTTTAAAAAACTTATCATGTCTGTATCCTGTACGCTGTACAACTAATATGAAGACAACAATATGCATTGTATTATTGTGGTTGTCCTACTAACCTGTTGTGAAACTCTCTCATTGCTGTTTCTTTCTTTCTCATTAAAATTAATAAAATTAAAAAAATAACTGAACTTCTGAGTAACAATATTAAAATTGGGAAAATGAGCTCTAGTGGAACAGTTTCAGAGTTCTAGTCATAACAGGGAGCTATAGGGAAGTTGAAAGGCTTTTATATGAGTTTTAAGCCACAAATCATGAATGCTATGTATTTTGTGTCTCCCTTGTTGTGTCTTGCTTTCTTGAATCTATAATATGAAATGCCTATGTGACATAATTCATTTTGAATCATGAAAAGAGTATAACTACATCACTTTGATTCATTTTCATATGCTAAATAAAAACTCCAGTGATCTTGATTAAAAATCGTATGTCAGCTCCAGGTCCACCCAGAGTGAAGTCGAGCATGTTCCATTAAGAGTACAAGTCTGCTAAATTGTAATAATTTGGTCAAAACCTTCTTTTAATCCTGAGATCCCATGTAGACTCTTGGGAACCTCAGTGTAATTTAAGTATAAAGGAAGGAAGAATCTGTCACTTACTAGAGATTGTATATTACAAATGAATTTCACACCGGCAACCCTTAGAATTGTAGGTCTGTGTTTTGAAATTTGTTTAAAAATTGTAATTGGGAGATTGATCACAATTTAAAAATTATTAATTCATTTAAAAATGAATATTACATTTTAAAATGAGTAGTTCCCTTGAAAACTAATAGTAGATGATGAACATATGTAATATAACCATTGTTAAATTTAAACAATAAAAAAATTAAAAAAAATAAAAACGAATAGTTCTAGGCAAAAGTGAGAACATAAAATGATAAAAAGATTTTGATCTTGTTTTGACATCATCTTTAAGCCGACAGTTAGGAAAATTAGGTGTAGTTTATTCTCTGCCTATGGAGGACTATTTCTATCAGCCTCTCAGGAACTCATGTTTGCAGATTCCCTGATGTAAATAGGGATGTTATTTGCATACAACACACATTTGTTCCTCAATGTACTTTGAATAATTTCTAAGTTACTTATAATAAATAAAATATAAATGTTATATGCTTATTTGTTATGCTATATTACTTGGGAGAGAATGTTAAGGAAATTGTCTGTAAATGCCAGTAAAATGCTTTGGATGTTTTGTAGGTTGATTCTTTGGGTATAGAACTAGCAGATATAGGTAGTCTGCTGTGCTGTGAAAATTTAGACACATCTGTATTGAAAGTTATCCTTCTCTAAACATGTGTTTGATTCTAAATAGGTTGAATTTAGTGAAAAGCAATAGAATAAAAAAAATAAAAAGTGCTGCCTTGGATGTATGTTTGTCAGTAGTTATTATGCAAAACAGGTGATAGCATAACCTCACAACAATACACTTATGAACAAGAATCATTTGCTGAGATATTAATTTATCATAAAGACATATAACATAAGACAGAAGAGGATAAAAAATCAACAAATCTTTAGTCTGTGAATTTGTCTTTGGCTTAATTATTTCTTGTATATTTAACCACAAGATACATAAAAATGTTTATTGGATATGACATAACACTGAATTTTGTTTCTTGGTCCACCCAATCAATTAGTGCTTTCAGGTTAGGAATTCTCATCCATGTTGAGAATTGCTATTGATGAGTATTGACTAACTCCTGCCATTGTTTCCTTTTCCTGTTGATGTTTCTCTTTCTTTTCCTTTTACTTAATTCCTCAGCCTGTTAGACCTTTTCAGTGTTAGTTTCATAGTCTCTTTCTAGGATGCCTTGAATAATTTCTGGCCCTTGAGTTGCTCTGGTGGTCATGAATTTCCACAGGTGCTACTTATATGGAAATATCCATTTTCTCCATAAATTTAAAATAAGTTTTAAAACACATGTAAATGTGGGTTGGAAGTTATTTTCTTTTCTTTTTTAATTTAATTTGATTTAATTTTTATTACTTTTAATAAGAAACAGTGATGCGACAGTAAACACTTCAGTAGGAGTCCATTCCCAATACGTGATATATTGCATATTGTTATCCTTCTAGTAGTTATTTAAAGCATACAATGCAGACATGATAATTTTTCTAATCATTATTGATACAAAATTTCTTCTCACCAAACTAAGAGAAAGTAGTTATACACATAGTTCAATATTCCACAATCATAGTGGGTTATTGATAGAACTGGCAATGTTGATTTAAGCCTTTTACAGCTCAACATTCACCCAACAGAAAAGTTTAACCATGAGGCCTAAAAAGTAAAGCTGTTTTCTTTTAGAACTTGAAATTCTTTACTTCAGACTCTCTTGGTCTTTAAATTTTGTGTTGAGAAGTCTCCTGCCATTCTAGTAAGTTTCCCATCTTAATAGATTCATTGCTGATCACTAACAGAATTTAGAATTCTGTTCAGGATTGCGATTTTGTCTTTGATGTGTCATATCAGGTTCTTGTTTTACCAAGAATAGTTGGCATTCTACACACCTCACTTATCAACATATCAAATCTTTTTCTTTTGAAAATTTTCTATTTCAATAAAGCTTTATTATTCATGCCATTTCTGCTGGCTTCCAAGTTTTCACTAATTCTCATAACTCTTAGGTTAGCTTTCTTTGAGTTACATTATAACAAAAAATGTCCCATTTCCAGTGAGAATGCTTTCATTTCCTAGTTGTTCAGGTTCCAGTTCAAGTTGCTGCTGTCTCCCAGGAACAGCTGGAAACTGTGATGAATACTATAAAAACTAACCCCCAAGTGACAAGGCTTTCTGCTTCTGTACTTCATGCTAGCATGTGCCATAGAAGCCTGGACCACCAAAGATCAGGGCATGATATTTTGGGAAAGATCAGTGTACCTGAACATAAATAAATTGGTCACTATGTTTGAATACTTCCTTTTACCATTGCTGTGTAAAAATTTCAGGTTCATTTCTCATGTTCTCTTACTGTTTTTGAAGTATCTCTCATTATTAGTCACTAAAAAGATTCCTATTTTCTAATTCTGGAACTCTGCCTTCACATGGGGCATTTCTGTTGTCCATACTCTCAGTAGAATTTTAAATCTTCTGAATTTCTGTTTGGTGCCATTTTACGAAGTATGATTCTTTACTATGCTGTTCACTCTTGTTTTGTATCATTTTGTTTAGCCCAGCTTGATTTTTATTAGTTTCTTCTGTAGACTTAATCGTTTTATTATGCCTATTTTATCTTTAGTTTTACCTGCTTTGAGATTTGCAAGGATGATGTTTGTCTGATTTGCTACCTCTTCTGTTATAATTTTGAGTAATTTCACTTTAGGGTTTTGATTTTCCCTCCTTCAGTAGCCCATGAATGAATTTGGGGAGAGTTAGGATTTGTGGAGGCATTTTGTTCCCTCATTTGCTAATTTATTTATTTTTTATTTATTGTTTTGATTTGTGCTAATGCTTCCGGATTGATTATAGCAGAAATGTGTTGCTAATATGTAGAACTCTTTGGTTAATGTGTACATTTCATCAGTGCTCTCTGGAGGTGGCCCTATTGGCTTTTGCTTCTGTGCCAGGATTCATCTAACTTATGTCAGGTTTTGAGAGAGACTGACACAAGCCAGGAAGCCTTTCAGATTCCAAGAACCTTCATGAGACAGAGATCTCAACAAAGCAAGCTGTGGATAATAGATCTACAATTTATCACTTTGGAATAGTCCCTCTTCTTCCACAGTAGATATCTACCATGTTTGTTCTCTCTCTCCCTTCACCCTTTCCCCACCTTCAAGTACATTGTCTTTGTTTATTTTAAATATTCTTTTGCCGATCGTGGGTCTAAGATCCCGGGAGTTGTGTGCTCCTGCAGGGCAGAGGCTGGCTCCCTACCTCTGGACATCACAGTATGGCATGGCACAGTTCTCTTAAGTTTTATGAGAAGATACTTCCAATCTAATATTTTGAACAACTTCCATCATATTGTTTTAAATATCTTTAATGATGTGTAGTTCTGTAAATAGTACAAAGACTTTCAATTCTACATATCATGTTATCATGTTATATATATATATATATATATATATATATATATATATATATATACACACTTTTGGAGAGTTGTGATCTGTGGGTGTCCAGGTCACATAGGTATAGAGCTTTTTGGTACCATTTGAGAGCTTTGGAGGATTCTTGGCATCCCATGGGACTCTAGTAAGCTATGAACCTTGGAGCACCAGGGCACAGGCATGGAGCTTGTGCTTGTGTGGCTCCAATTAAGAACTTAGGAGAACCGAGCAGCCTGTGAGACTCTGGATAGCTGTCCTTGGACACCAGTGTATAGATGTGAAGCTTGTACTGGTGCTGTCCCAACCCTTTAAGAACTTAGGATTCTGGGTTGTCAGTGGGTTCCTGGTGAATCTAGTCCACACCCACCACCTATACTGAAGCTATGTTGGGTGCTGGCCAGTGGCCTCCAATGGTAGTGAGATACTTGCAGAAACCTTGTTGACATTAGGCCCCACCACTCTCCCACCACTGCTAAGTTTGGGTGATTACTGGGAGCTTAAAAAATTTCAAAACATAGTACTAAAAATCATTCTCAATCCTCAGTCTCACCCAGAACAAATCCAGGAAGCAAAGACACACAGGAACATGGAAATCACACACCTGAAATTTCTAAAATGATAGCAACTGAAGTAAAGAAACAAGTCCATTGGGCTATAGAAGAAATAAGATCAGGAATAATCTCTCAGGCCAAAAAAGAAATGACAGCAATTGTGAAAGAATTAATCAACACTGCTAAAGAAGACATAGATAACAAAAATACAGGAGATGAAAAAAAAATGATGGAAACACTGAATAACCAATACAGGAAAAAAATAGAATGCATGAAACAGATTTAAACAGCTATCCAGAAAAGTAAAAACTTCATTGAAAGTTGGCAAAACCACTTGAATGAAACTGAAGAAAGACTTTACGTCCTCAAAGATAGTGGTACAACAAATGAATGCGAAAAGAAAGATCTCTTAAAACTAACAATGAATCAGGAAATTATCATTTTTACTTTTTATGTAGTTATATTAATATTACAAGGTTTAACCTCAGTTATGGTTCTTCTTTGTATGAAGCTAATAATCAGTAATTTTGAACATGTTTTTGTATGCTTATTTTCAATTTGTAAATGTTATTTTGGAAAAATGCTTATTCAGAGCATGGCTTATAAGAAAACAATAAAATGCAAAGGAAAATGAAATTTTAGAGAGGGAGATCAGAGATGGATAAAAATAAAATTCTTTGTAGGAATAAATAATCTGAACTTACTATGTGTCATGTAATTAAACACAACAGAGTTCTTACCCTAAAACCATTCTTTACAAATACAAAGCTATCTTTCCATAATTTTAAACTTTCAATTTTCATTTTTCTTAATGTATGTATACATAACTATCTTATTTCACTATTAGTAGTGCCTGGAATATTCTGTGTGTAGAAAGATCAATTCTATACTTTCTAAGGGAAAATGTTCACCAGTTTATACTCATGTATAGCAACACAGAGCACATATATAAAATTTACAGTGCAGTAGACAATATCTGAAAATACTGAACATAGTAGAAGCATAGTTTGTGTAATCTGAAAACTTCCGTGGAAGATATTGCATTTACTTCTTTTCAATGTTGTTTTCATTTTTTAAGACCGGTGTTTCTTTAATAATATCTAACGCTGATCCAAAGTCAACCTGAATGGAGTCCTTCCAAAGCACCCTATGGAGCATGGCTTCTAGTAGCCCTGTGATGATCCAGGATTTCTTTCAGCTTTTCAGATCCTGGAGGCTTGAATCTCAGCAGGAAGAATCCATCCTTTATACTTCTGGGGAAAGCACCATACACTGACTTTGTACTGATGTTCTGAATGAGTTAGAAGAGTCTTATTTCTATTATGCGTTTACATATTTAGCTACAGTTTTAGTGCTATAGGACACTATATTTAAAGGTATATTTCTAAACATATCAGAACAGAACTGAAACTTAAAAAGTAAACCGTAACAACTTCACCAGTAAACGTTAAGTGCAAGCAAAATTTTCTCTAATTCAAATCAAGTTTAAGTTTTTCCTAACAATAATATAAATCCTTCTTTCCCCAGAACTTTTTGGAGGATTCACAGGGTAACTAAGAATAGAAAAGTTTGTTTTCTACTGGAAAGCCTGTTCTCAATCCCTAGGGATATTCTTTGAGCATATGGCTTCCAATAAATAGTCTACTACTAATTTTTTCCTAATGGTGAGAGTAAGCCAGGTTAAATGAAAAGGTGGGGATATGGAAGTAGCTCAGTGGTAGAGCATTTGCTCAATATGCCAAGGATTACTAGTTTTGATCCTAAGCATTAGGCAAAAAATACACATGCCTGTGGTCATTTATAGAAAGACATATATGCACAGGAAATAATATATTCACACATAGGATATGAGGAACTTCACTTAGTTAGTATCTCATATTCAGTCCAATATGTTTTCAAACATTTGTCTGCCCTTTAGAATTTCTAAATATTACAAGTTTCAGAATCACACAGCTAAGTTTTAAGGTTAGAGATTTTAAGAGATTGCTGTGTATGACTGTATTAATAATAGTCTTGTCTCAGCAAATCAAAAAACTTAAATGTGAAATAATTTGACTAAACTTATATTTTAATAATGCAAATATTAAATAAGATATTGAAACAGTTTCCTCTTAGAAATGTACCTCTTATTCAACCTATTTCACATTTCATATTTCATATCCTTTGGACAGAACAAAGGGTATTCAAATATTTTATTTCAAACATTTAAATAAAGGAATTCTTTATTTCCATATAGTCATTTGGAAAGGTTAAAACAACTACTAAATTGTCTTACCATGCCTCTATATATTTCTTTTGTCTGTTTATTTATCAATAGTCAGATGAAATGATAATGTAGAATCTGAATACCTTCAATTAATTTCATGTTAAAGTTTCAGGTCAGTATATCTTATAAAAATAAGATTCATTTATGTGGAGTATAAGTGTTTGAGAATGGCTAGTGGGAAAAAAATAGGAAAGATTCAGAGATACTTGCTACAAGAGAGGTGTTGAAACAGCTTTGGCTGTTCTGTATGGGAGATTCTGTTCAGAGGTCAGAAGACCAGAAAGCTGATAGAAATGCTGGCTATGAAGACCAGGTTGTGGAGGTTTCTTCTGGGAAGAAGGAATGCATCAGTTATTGGACTCTGGACGTTTTGTGTTGTACTTGGCAGAACATTTGTTTGCATTTTGCTTGTGACATGAGACTTTGCCTCAGACTGAGATTAAGTGTGAAGGACTGATTAATCTGGCAAAAGTAATTTCAAAGCAGCTAAATATTGAGGCAGTGGCATTGCTATTGTTGGGGTATTTTAGCCAGATTTATGTTGAGAATCAAGAGCAAAGAGCCCTGTAGGATAATTTAAAATGTTGCAATTTTAGCCAGAAAGGAAGCTCCAATAAAGCTGTGGAATGCAAAGACAGAGCTGAGAGGATCTCCATTTCTGAGAAGTAACAAGAGAATAAAAAATACTGACTGTGGCATCACAGGAGGTGGCAGGTCTCCACCCTTTGCAGCCTCAGAATTGCAAAGGAGAAGGACTTTGCCTTGAGTGGAAAACTACAGAGCCCATGTTCCAGAATGGTGCTGGTATGGAGGATTTTTTCCTCGTAGTCAGGGTCAGAGAATGCAGCAATCCAGGCTCACAACCACTATAGACAAGAGAGAAGGAAGCCTAGCTATTGTTCCACCTGGAAGTACACCTTTGCAGCATCCATGTGGCATTCTTTTTAAGAGCGAGCAGTATGCAGAATTCGGAAGTTAAGAAAACCTCCACCTAGACTTCAGAAGAAGACTTGAAAGGCCAGGCAGTATGCACCTGAGAAGACTCTATGTAAAGCTGTGAGCGAGAATCCTGTTCACTGGCAATCCCAGAAGTTTGAAAAAGTCAGAAACGTAGCTCATCTAAGGGAAACTGTGAGGGGGCAAAGCAGACCTGAGAGAGAAATCATGGAGGCTACAGCTAGAAGAAGTGCCACAGGGGCAAAACCACATGGATCTAACAATTTGCCACAGATTGGTTCGGATGTTCCACATGTAACTACAGGATTTAATGTTTATCCTGATGGATTTTGAACTGGCTTTGGTCCCAGTGCTTTCTATTATCCTGCTGCGTGCATCTTTTGGAATGGTAACATTTTTCTTATGCCACTGAATGTTAGAAATGTTTAACTTTACATTTGTACAGTGGCTCACAGCTGAGAGCTTCCTTAGACCTTGGAGATTTTTTGCTTAGACTTAGTAATGTGGAAACTGTTATAATTTGGCAACTGTTAGAGATAGACTAAAATGTCTTTGTCACAAAGGGATGTGCATGTGACTTTGGGGTTTCAGTATCCGAATATTACGGTTAATGTCTAGCTGTCCGCCTGACACCTCATGCAGTCATGGGGGGCAGACTTCTAGAGGGTGTGATTAATTCATGATCCATTGATGGGATTATCGATGTGAGTGCTGCTGTGGTTACGGGTGTGAGTACTACACCCTGTCTGGGGCAGATAGCCTGTATGTAACATAAGGGAGATAGACTTGCTCTCTGTTGCCATCATTGCTGCTATTCCTCCCAGTTGCTCTTGCTGTTTTTCTGTTTTCTGCTGCCATGAACTGCTGCTCTCTGCCATGTGCCCCTCTGTGTGGGAGCCAGCTGAGTATGGAATGAAACTTTCACAAACTGTGAGCTAAATAAACCTTTCCTTCCTTAAATTTGGGTGTCAAGTATAACGTCCCAGCAGTGAGAGAAAAGCACCTGAGACAAGCATGATATTCTAAATCTACTAATTATTAAGTTTCAAGAGTTCTCACCATTATTGAAGGAGATATGGCCCCTTAATTTCTTTATCAGTGAGTTTATTTTTTTGTGTACAGGAACATGATTGATTGCTCCATGTTGACATTGTATTCAGCTACATTACTGTAATTAGCCATTACTTCTAGAAGCTTTTTGCACCTTTCACCTATCATAGCAGTACCAAAAAATGAAATACTTAACAATCAAACTAGAAAAGTAAGTAAAAGATCATTACATTAAAAAACAGTACTAAAAAGCAGATAAAAGTGGATATCAGAAAAAAAACAGTGTAATTGGCCATATTCCCAATATTATTATACATATTTAATGCAATTATGATTAAAATATCATATATTGTCTCATAGAATTAGAGAAAACATTTTTTAAATTTGGTAGACACCAGTATAAACCTAGATTAACAAATGCATTTCTGGTCAACGAAGGGAAGGCAAAGGGCATCACAATATCTGACTTGAAATTATACTTCTAGCAGCACAGTTTGTAATATGTAAAACTTAGAAACTATCCAAGTGCCCATTAACCAATGAATGCATAAAGCAGATTTTTTAGTGCAAGTGAATACTATTCAATCATAAAGATGGATAAACTTGAAGCATTTATAGGTGCACCTTGAGACTGTACTCTTAAGTGAAATAAATTAGACATATATTTGCAAATACTACATTATTTCTTTGATATGAGAAATGAAAAGTATAGATAACGGACAAAAGGTGAAAATACATATTATAAAACTGGAGGAAAATGTTCAAATAAGAAGGGAATATATGGAGGGGAAGAGAGAAGGAAAGGAAAAAAGAAAAGATGGACAAAATGGAAACAAAGCTTTTATAAATCAGTGGAAGAGGGATCGAAGGAAAGGAAGAACTGAAAGAAAAGAAATCCTTTATGATGAATGTAATCATTATGGGTATCTAATATTAATAAATAATATTAATAGTTAATAAAAAGTTTTCACTGCACACAACATAAAAAGGTCTCAGTGTTCAGGGATAGACATGTTAATTAGTTAGATATGTTTGTATAGTATACAGGATTTCACAGAGAGCAAACTGGTCAAGCAATGGCCGTGACTCATCCAGATGGCTGATACTGACAAAAGTTCTACGAAACACTGTCCATGGTTTCAAGGCAAATCCTGAGGGGATTTGACTGACCTTGTCAGATATAAAAATTACATGTTTTGTTATATAGGTCTTGCTTTAACTTGACCTTAA
Source organism: Myocastor coypus (assembly GCA_004027025.1). Lineage (NCBI taxonomy): Eukaryota > Metazoa > Chordata > Mammalia > Rodentia > Myocastoridae > Myocastor > Myocastor coypus. Next base: position 103,612 of record PVJA010000404.1, on the reverse strand, counting down.
CAACCCAGCAGAAAAGTTTAACCACGAGGAATACAAGGTAAAGCCGGATTAGTATACTCTGTAAAAGGTTCAAGTCAACAGTTTCTGACATTGCCAGCTCTGATGATAACCCATTACTTTTATGGAATATTGGTCTATGTATACAATTATTTTCTCTTAGTTCAACGAGAAGAAACATTTGTATCAATAGTGTTTAGAGAATTTACTATGTCTGCATCTTGTAATCTGAATAACTACTATGACGACAATGATGTATATTACAATAATCATTGTGCCTGTCCCAACATTTTGTGAAACTGTCTCATTGTTATTTCTTATTCAAATTAATAAAAGTTTTAAAAAGTCTAACATATAAATACATATATATTCAGATATCATATCTATATTCTCATCTAAGATGGACAGTTTATAGCCTCATTATTAAAATGAATTTTTAAAAATATATAAATTGTATGTCATAAAATTGTTTATATGAAAATTATGTCAGCAAGTGTAATTATTTAAAATATTTCAAAATTAAATAATAGCAAGCAATTAAATATAACAAATTAACGCTAAAATGTAAAAATATTTTTAGATTGTCAGTATTCTATTATATAATTAGAGAATTGACTAACTTGACTCTTAGAAGTAAAAATTTAAGTCAAGAATATAAACTATTAATTTGCTTCCTTTAGAGAAGGAGCCTATTGATATTAACTTATGTCACTGATTGGGTAAGTCAGAGATCTATTTAGAAAGACTGAACTTAAATTGCCCTGGAGAATCAGAATATTTCTGAAAGCAACTGGTAGAACTATCACTATTGCTTAATAGTAGTCCAGGTAAATCTTATATTATAGTTTTATACTTTTTCCTGAAGAAAAAGCTGTAATTGTTCAATTTCCATTATCTTTCATACTAGCTATTTTAGCATACTACCTGCTAACTACTGAGCATTTTCAGATGTAATTACTGTTCTATTTCTTGTAGTAAAAAGAAATCCTATGAAACATACCTCCTAAAATAAAGTTAATAACTTCTGTCAACATGCAATTATTTCATGGTCCTCCTTAGAGTCTAGGAACAGCTACATTTAGTTCTAATGGAAGAGAAGCAAGTTTCCCTGAAGCTTCCTAGTATAATATATAAATATCAACATGCTGGTGTTCCTCTTCGTTATAACAACAATTGAGCTATGTTCATACACTAACAGTGAAAATCCTTTATTGTTAATAAACAAAAGCTTTAGAGAAATTTTAATTCATAAAATACTATATAAATACTAAAGTAGCTGCATAAAATATAGTAAATGATGTGGCCAATTTTTAAAAAGGTGTAAATCTGAAAGAAACTTTCATCTTTAGAAAAATATGTTTACTCTGTATTATAGTAACAGAAAACAAAGAGTTATGCCTTACTACATAGGTCAGCAGATTAAAGTACCTGCAACAAGGATTCATTCCAAAGCCTGCAATGCCAGCCTAGCCCCTGGGGTGCACTGACATAGTGGCTGAAACTGGGCATGGTGATGTGTGCCTAAAATCTCAGCTCTTGCGAGGCTGTAAACAGGCTAATCACTAGGAGTCTGATCTAGTAGTGAGACCCTGAACATCATGTTGACCCTTCCCTAAAATACCAAAAATAAATAAATAAATAAATAAATAAATAAATAAAAGGCACGCATGACTAAACAAAATTAAGAGACTGCTTCTTCTGAGAGATCCAGAAAGTTTCCTGCCATAGAACTTGCCTCATACTTTGGTCTGTAATAGTGGTTCTCTAGCTACTAATAGTCTCTGCTCTCCCCTGAGGAATCACCATTAATCTGCCTTTCATCCATGCGGCCTTAGGAAGACTCTCTCTCTCTATTCTCCCTCTTATTCCAGTTGACTCTATCAATGAATCCATGACCATGTCCAAACCAAGGATAGTCTATGTTCTTTGGCATAACCATTGTTTTCAAATAAACAAATGTACCAAATCAAGTCATAAGGCCCATTTTAATCTCTTGAAAAGAAAAAAAAAAAAAAAAAAAAGGTCTGTCACTACTATTGGAGAGTGTTATTTTGCAATTTCTAAGGTCCATCAAATTATGCAGCTCTTCTAAGAAAGAGAATAATTTAGGGTAAACAGTAGATACCTCAATAAGGAAATTTCATTGGCTACTATTGCTTATCCGAAGTCAGAAATTACTATAGAAAATGTCATTGTGACTTCTCAGATAAAAAATATCATATTCATTTTTCTTTAATTTAGTAGAGTCTACAGGGTCTCACTATGTAGATCAGACACATAATGATCCGTTTGTGTTCAGTCTCCCAAGAGCTAGTGTTACAGGCACATGCCACAAAGCCCATTCTGAATCACTATATCAGCATGCCCCTGGGGAAGGGGCCATCGTGCCAGGCTGGGGATCAAATTAAGTGGAGAGAGTAACATAATAAAAGTCAATTATATCATAGTAACAATATTATTTGCATGTATGTTAAATTTTCAGAATGATAATACCATTGTAAAATGCCTCAAAGTCAACGGTGTGTAATGTAAAATATTATTAAAAATGACATCTTTCTGTCTGAATTTTCTATTAAAATTTTGATTTAGGGTCAATAGCATTTTTGTATTGTGAATAGCACATCACTCAGTTGTAATTAGTTGAAGTTACAACTGTGTTAATATGGTGGTTAGCACATTTAGAAAGTCATAATGATAACAATATTCCAAGGCAAAATTAGTTTAAATTAACAAAATGGTAATAGGGAAAAAGTGTGAGGGTACATGAAGACCATAATAAAAATTGAATAGACCTTTCCTGCTACCATTTTAAAAATCTATCATTATAATGACTTTCTGGTAGATTGAGGAGATAGTTAATCAACTGGGTAAGATAACTTTATGTGGTTCTGATAAACGAATTGCTAAGTCTCTCTTTTTAAAGAAGAAAAGCCTTTGCCATTGTGAGCTGTAAAGACAAACAGAAATGGTTATTGGAGGCATCCATTGAAACCACAATGAATGTATGAACAATGACATTATCATTATATTAAATTGTAAATATAATTGTTATATTATAACTAGTATCTACCAGGTGCCTAGGAGCCTTTGAAAGGTGCTAACATAAATAGATAAACAGATACATTGGTTGATATTTCATAAGACTACAGAAGTGATAAATATGGAATCAAAAATATTTCTCAAATAAACACATGAAGATATAACAGCTGCATTAGCAACCTCTAGGGAAAAAAGATTATATATAATATATATACATGTTAAGAGATTATACACATATATATGCATAAAGATTATACACACACACAGAGGTGAGAGACTGATTTGTCTCATCTCTTTTTTTCAATTATTTGTACTTTTTCTCTTCTTAATTTCTTACACATTTTTTTCTTTTTTTCTTTCTTCAATTTCACATGCATTTATCTGGTTATGAATAATTTGGCTGGAAGACCAAACTCTGTATTACAACAAATACTGGGAAATTCATTTACTTTCAGTAAAATCGTGTATCACTTTTATTATTTTCTGTTTTAACTCTGATTTGTACTCTCTTTAAAAATATTAAAATATAAGGGCCAGCCAGATAGCTCAGCAGAATAAAGTGCCTGCTTAGGCAGAGCTCAGTGGCCAGGGTTAAATCCTCAGCCCCAGAGCACTCTGAGACTGGGATTGGGTTGGGTGTGATGCTGTATGCCTGTAATCCCAGGATTTGGAAAGCTGAAAACAAGAGAATCACTATGAGTCTGATGTACAGAATGAGACCCTATAGACCTTGTACTAAATACATAAAAATTTAGAAAATTAAAAATAAGTGAAAGAAAAAGAGAAGAGAAAGAGACGCAGAGTCTTTTCATGGGACTGCAGAACACAATTCATTCTGAACCCCAGTGAATCACTAAGCTAGAGACCTGTAGCAGCCAACAATGTGGTTCTACCTGGAATGGCAACAGACTTGAGACTCAGGATGCTTCAGTTCTTGTCTTCGTAGGAAAAACCTGATTAATTAGAACGCAGGAAAGAGAGGCTTCCTGCATCTCTGGAGCAAGGTCCCCTTTATTCATTTGATTTTTGACTGCACTTAATTAAATGAAACTCACAGAAGGAGGGAAAACTGCATAACTCAGGCTATTAACATAAAAGCTAACCTCAAATGAAACATCTCTCATACATAAATCCAAAATAGCACTTGACCAAATATCTGGGCACTCGGTCCCCTAGTCAATTTGATACATAAATGTAACCACATCGGTAAAAAAAGAGAAATCAAAGCTAATGAAATACATAGACAACACAGCAATGTATAAATCTGAATCATAAAAAATGTTTTAAAATTTAATTGAATAAACGTTGCAATTAAGAGAAAAGAAATTGATGAAATAAAAATTAAGCAATGTGGCATTAAGAAGAAACATGCATAAAAATCAGACAAAGATAAATTAAAAGTGAAAATGTTACACAAAAAACTAGAAATCTTGACAGTTACACTGCCTCCATATAATAGCCTTTAGAGTATGCACTGTGACCAAAGATAACAAAAGTCAGTTCATAGTAATAATCAAAATAACATTAAACTCACATTATAGATCTAGTAGTATATGAAGTAGGAATAAGGAACAACTGTGAAGCCACCTAGGAGAACAGCGTTCTAACAAGACAGTAGGATCACAAACCTCTGAAGCTAACAATACACCATGAATTTTCAAATAACAGCAACTAGCTCAGTCCTGATGGAAAAAAGTGAATGAAACAAAGGAGACTGAGCACACAGTTAAGGACTCAATATCATTTTAATTTTTTGAAATGTTTCCATACTGTTTACTGAAATGACTATCTTTGTTTATAGATCAGTAATAGTGTAGAAGGGTTCCTTTTGTCAGAATCTTTCAACACAGGTTATCTTTCATCTGTCTGATGATAGCCACTCTAGAAGATAGGAGGTGACATCTCATTGTAATTTTAATTCACATTTCTATAAAATTAGAAATGAATTGTTTTCTTTTTCATACATTGTTTTGCTCTCATATAACACAGGTGACTTTATATTTTCTGTCCACAGAGTGATATTTGAGGTAACAAAAGTATTTTTCTTCATTTGACTTTATCATTCTGTAATGTATGCTTAAATGAGATACCATAGCGTACCCCATAAGTATATGCAATCAGTATTCCTCAGTTACAAGTAAAATACAATTTAACAGAAACAAGAGTTAAGAATAGCAAGAACTTGAAAGGTATTTGAATGTTTACAACTATGTGCAACAGAGGACCGTGGTAACATGATCCAGTTTAGTTTCTACAGAATTCTCCAGACTCCTGTGTTGTTTATGGATTAAGGAGCTAGTACAGGAAACAAGGATATACCCTGAAGACTATTTGAAACTCTATAACTCAACTCAGTTACCTTACTATAATTTTACTAGTGACATTAGAGATGGAAATAGCATAACTAATATACACATCTCAGATTAACAAATACAAATAGCAATTAAATATATGAAAAAAAGTTCAACATCATGGATCATTTCCGGAGATGCAACTTAAAACAATACTGAAATTTTATCTCATCCCAGAAATGATGGCAATTAACAAGAAATCAACCAATAATAAATGCTGGATGGGCTGTGAAAGAGAAACACTCCACTGTTGATGGAAATGTAGATCTATGTAGCCACAGTAGAAGTCAGTGTACAGATTCCTAAAAATTGGTAGGATTAGAGGTTCCATTTGGCCCAGATATTCTTCTTCTTGGTATTCTTCCGAAAGAATTAGTAATATCATACCACAACAATATATAAACACCCATGTTTATAGCAGCAAATTTAAAATAACTAAACCTTGGAAACAATCCAAAGGCCTGTCAACAGAATCGGATTTAAAAAGATGTGATCTTTTATACAGTGAGAAGTAGTCAACAATAAAAGAGGATAAACTTCACACTTCTGTAGGTAAATGGATGCAACTTGAGACTAAACTCACAAGTGAAATACATCAGAACCATATGTATTTACATTGTCGTGTCTTCCTCGTGTGTGAGGATGAATGAATAAAAAAGATCCAAAATATACAATAAATACTGTGTAATGAGAAGAAATTGATCAAAAGGAATAGGGAAATGGGATGGGGGAAAGAGAAACAAAGGGATATTTCAGTCCACACTCAGCTGGATCCAAGGCAGAGAGAGAGAGACACTTGGCAGAAGTCAGCAGTTCATGGCAGTGGAACAGCAACAATGGCCACAGAGGCAACAGAGAAGGAGTCTGTTTCTCTGTCTCTCTTATATTATATCCAGGCTCTCTGCCTCAGGATATTGTCCTCAGACTACACCCATAATCCTGGCAGTACTCTCGGACCCTTTATCTCATCCTTGGATCACTCATAACCCCAGTGGATCATGAATTAAGGTCAAATTCTAGAAGCCCAACCCTATGATTGCATGAGGCTTTGAGGGGACAACTAGACACGAACCATAAAATTGGTCAGATTCTGGGTATTTCAAAATAATGCCAAAATAGCCGGACGTGGTGGCGCACACCTGTAATGCCAGCACTCAGGAGGCTGAGGTGGGAGAATCGGTGAGAGTTGGAGACCGGCCTGGGCTACACAACTGACCTCAAGGCCAGCCTGAAATATACAGGGAGACCCTGTCTCAAAAAGACAAAAAAAAAAAAAAAATGCCAAAATCATTATCTAACAAAGTAATAAACAAAGAGAGAACAGACATTGTTCTATGTAATAGTATATGCTGTGTGTTTCAAGTATTTATCTTGAGAAGTGAGATATACATCAAAGTAGTTATGCGATTAGAAGTAATAACATAGACACAAGTTGGTGAGTGAAGAGACAGACATTTAAGTTTGAGAGCACTACGATCATTAGAAATAAGAAAAATCTTGCTTAGTCAATGGGGGTTAACCTTTTCCTTCTGAAAAATCTCTATATATTTATTTCCTAAAACGAGGAAAACTATGAAACACAAGGCTGGGAGGGAAGATCAATATTTCCTCTTTTCAACTTATGTATATTAAGTTTCTTAATATTGATACAATTCAATAGAATTTGCCCCTTAGGCCAAGAAAGGAGACACGCTGTCACATGCTGTATTTGGTACTTAAAGCCATTAGTCTACCTACCTGTGAAGATGAGGTATCTCAGAAAGTTTTGAAGGCAGAGGAAGAAGAGAAATCAACAATGAAGAATGACAAAAACAACTGAGTGAATGAAGAAAAGAGAGAAGAAATGCTTTGATCCAGAATTTCCACCATGGAAGTCCCCCTCTATATGATCATCTCAGAAAATTTCTATCAACTACAACATGTATGGAGTAGAATGACCACTGCAGTTAGCACTCTGATGAACTTGTATGAGACCAGTTCTTATAAATGGTGAATGAAGGTTATGATATTTATGAAAAGAAAGATGGAAAAAGAAAGAAATTTGAAAGCAAGATACACTTTAACCAGGATACTTGAGACGGGTATCTTGAAAGAAATTACCTCATGAAAGGCTTTAGCTTTTGCTTTCTTTTATATTCTGTATGATCATAGTCTTTGCATTTTTGAATTCTGCTGGAGCAATGTCTGATTAGGTGGGAGCAGAGATGGGTAAGTACTGTGATTTCATTATATGAATGTGAATGGTCATTCATTAAAAAACAGAGAAGGAAAGACACAGGAGGGAACAGCTCTGAAGTTTTCATCTCTGTAAGTGACAGACTGGAAGGATTTATAAATTGAGATAGAAATCACAGGCTGACCAGCAAATCCACCTCAGCCTAACTGTCATAATTATAATGTGAAGACATTCAGCATGATTTTGTTTGCTGGCAAGCTTAATACTTGTGAGGAGGTCACAATGTCTTTGAAGTTTTTTCAGCTAAGCTGGACCATGCCAGGGGATGCTCCTGAGTGTGAATATAAGGGTGACTCAGAGAATAAGGAAAAGATGTGGGCTCCAATAAAAATATCTGATATGAAACATTAGATACATTTCATAAAGGCCACAACACAGGAATAAATCATGTAGACATAAACTTTGGATTTGAGTGAATGGAGAAGATGTCATCACTGGGAAAGGGGTAAAGGAAGGACTAGTAAATTAAAAAAAAATAATGCAAAGGTGGAAATGTTGACATAGCCACACTACCACTGGTCTCTAATCTATGTCTAGTACAGTGCAAGACCTAACTTCTCTTTAGCAACTTAAAAACTCATGCATAGCTATTTACTAATGTTTTGGACAGTTCAAGTCTCTGCGACCATGCTAAGGGTACAGAAGTAGCATAGGTGGTGTTAGCCAAAGGGAGAATGAGCTACAACTGGAAGAAGTTGTCATGTGACAATGAATATCCAACCTCTGCACTCCAGAAAACCTAGAGACCTCAGACTTGAAACTGGGACATTTCAGGACAACAGGAGAGGGTGATTTAGGATTCTTGCATCTAGAACTAAAAAAGAAACACCGGGTGCTCAGATGTGTTAAGCCCACAGCTGTGCCGGGGAAGGCTGTGGCATGGGGTCCGGCCCAGCAGGAGGGTAGGTGCCATGTTCGGACAGAATGCTGATGGAGGGAGCAGGTCAGGGAGGGAGCTGATTACTGGTGGGATATTTGGATGAAAAATGACTTGGGTTACACATGGTGTAGCAGAGTGATGGGAATGTTTTTTTTTTTCTTTCTTTCTTTTTTAGTGTTTTTCTCCATTTCTTTTTTCTTCTTTTGTAGGATGTTGCCCTGCTGTGAATGATAATACAAGAAATGAGGGAGATTAGGAAAATTTTAGATCCCTTCAGAGCAATTGCTCTTAATATTGCCTAAAGAGCGTGCTGCTTTGGTCAGCAAGTATAACGTGAGCAAATACTAATTAGGTTTTGTTCACGTGGAAAATATTATTAAAGCCTCCAGGCTGTGGAGAAGATTTCACATGGACTTGGTTCTCATCTGAAATTTATGGCAGAATAAACTTATTAATGTAACAGTGCTTTTATCTTCCCCAAAGTGAATATTTTGTATGCTGTGAGCTTTTCTGATTTTAGACATGATATTTATGTCAATTATGGACCTTTATATTTCAAAAAGACTTTGTGAATCCCTTTACACTTTCTTTAAATGATCAGCCTGGGTTTCACCCGCTGTGATTTCAATTCATTTTAGTTATCTTTTCAAGTGGTTATCCAATTGCAATCTGATGGAAAAGAAAAAAAAAAGTCTTTGCAAAAAGAATCAGTTGGTAGGTAAAATATATAAATTATATTAGATTAAGAAATGAAGCATTATTTCAGAGATTACATCAAAATGTCGCCATTGCAACAACTTTGCATTGTCTCAAATGCTATTTCATCAGCATTCCGTAAGTTTGGAAGCTGTTTTCTGTTTTCGTTCCAGTACAGTGCTTCTATTTGCCATTTTGCACAGAAAACTCCTCATAGTCACACATCCTGTCCTGAGGTCTAATCACCAAGCAGAAAACTTCTGAGTGATTACAGAGCCAAACTAGCAATTTGATAACTAGCTACTTTATAAGTGAGGCAGGTTTTTAGTTTTCCATTCATTTCTTACATGACATCTTAAACTGAATCTCTAGAACATTCTTTCTGATTCATTTTAAAGGGTACCACTCTTCCCTGGTTTTTCTATCTTCTCAACATTTTTCTTTTGGAATTTTCTCCTCAAAATTAATGAGTATAGATTTTATTTAACTAGCATGTTTGGTTTTCAGATTCTCTTTCATCTTTGTAATTATCACATTATAATTTTAGAAATAATATTTGCTATCTATCTCTATGTAGAATTCATACTTGCTTACTGGATCACTAAAATAGTACTTAAAAAATATGTCAGACTCATCATTCTCAAATTTGAATTCATTCTGTCTCCATTTCAAGTTTGTATGTTTTTTCGTGCACTTTGTTGTCCATAATAAAGTGACTGCCCATTCAGTCCTTAGACAAGAACCTGGATCTTAACTGACTTCTACTGTTCTTTTTTTTTTTTTTTTTTTCATTACTTCCTCTTGTGGAAGACATTTATCTATCTTAATGAAATTTTGTCTTGTTTGCTAAATATTTTTTAAAAATTTTTACTAGAATATTTTCATAGCACGTAACAATTATAGTCACATGAGGAGCTGTTGTACATACAGAATGCACCTTAGTTATTTTTGTTCTCTTGGTTCTGTTTCATTTCCCCTCCTTCTATCTCTCATCTTTTTCTGTCTTTGATGTTCAGGCACTTGACAGCTAAGTATGCTTTAGGATACTCCTAGGCTGAGTTGAATTGAAGCACCAAATAACCAGTGTGTGTATTTCCATGCCAAATCTTCAGTGGCCTAGCAAGCACTCTCTAGGTTCACAGCATTTTTATTTTTAAATGTATTTTGTACATTTTCTTTTGATGTTAGCTTTCCACCTTTATGATAATGCTAACATTTAAAGCATAATACTGAACTCAAAATTCATTAAACTCAGTAATGGAAATTTGTTTACTTAAACAAATGACCTTTGGTCAATTAATTTAGCACATAAAGTATATTTTGTATTATAGTATAGCCAGATTATTTAGAGATCATTGAAAAAGGGATTAAATTTGCTGTGAAGCAAGATCAAAATATGTATTATTGTAAAAGTAATAATCCCATTCTTGCCAATGCCATTGAATATTTTTATTATAGTGAATTTTGTTTTATAAATTGAAGGTTTATAAACGAAGAATTTTAAAGTTAAAATAATGATCAGCATACAAGTCAGTTATTTAACTTTAACAAATAAAGTTCATTTGTTTTATTAATTTTTGTATAGATAGAGGACATATGCTATAATTTTATTTATATGACATGGTATATCGTCACTTTGAACAACTGTTTTATATTTAAATTTGTGTTACTTGTCCCATTGTTACTATTAATACGGTAATACTGGCATAGCAAAATTCAGTCATGCCTATTATCATTGAAATCTCGCCGGGCGTGGTGGCTCACGCCTGTAATCCCAGCACTCGGGAGGCTGAGGCAGGAGGATCGGTGCAAGTTCGAGACCAGCCTGAGCTACAAAAGTGAGCTCAAGGCCAGCCTGAACTGCATAACGAGACCCTGTCTCAAAAAGACAAAAAAAAAAAAAAAGAAATCTCCAACATACATGAGTTACTATTGTGCCAGCCACTTACTCTATTAAGCATAGGGAACTTTCCTTGCACTTTTAAAGGAGGGAATGTTCTCATGTTCTTGTCCTTGTTTTCTTTTTTGTTGTAACGGTTGTTACTCCCATGTCTGTGAAGATATGTGACATTTAAGTGACATCCAAAGGAGTTGCATTACATTTTTGAAAACCGCCAACCTCTGGGACATTGTTCTTTTGTTTTCTTCCCTGAACCCTAGATTATCATAAAAAAGTGTTAGGCTGAAGGCGTCAATTTTGCTGACAAGTTTTCCTTGCTGTTTGAGTAGGCTCTTAGAATTCTAGACTGAAATGGGATAAGCATCAGATATATTACCCAACCGTTTGGTTAATGTACTACTTTGTCCAAGAAGACCACTAAAATAATGACTAACAGGTTATGACTGCTTGCCTATGTTTCTTGAGTTAGTTAAAAATATAGAAGAAGAAACTTGTACTGCGTTGAATTTTGACCTAACAAGTCAAGGAAAAGGAAAAAGCTAGGGATTGTGCATGGCTTTTTCACAATGCTCAGAGTGAAAGCCATTTCAAATGATTCAAGATGCTGCACATGCCAATGGCCCTGGCACTCAGGGAGCCAAAGCATAAATATTACAAGTTTGAGCTCAGCCTGAACAACTTTGTGATTTAGTGAGAGCCATGATAATAGCAAGGCTCATGATTATCTTCCCGTCTCATCCTCCCTGGTGCTAGGATTATGGGTGTGCACCACCATGCCCAGTTTCAGTGGCTGGCACCATGCACCTGGGGTACTAGTACCAGCACAGCATGTGGTGCTGGTGATCAAATTCAGGTCCTTATGCTTGCCGGGCAGGCACTAAGACTGCTGAACTATCCTCAAATATTCCTGGAGATGAAATTCAGTATGAGGGTCCTTGGTTCAACTTCCACTCTCCACCAAAAATAGGTTTAATATAGATTTGATGACTAAAAATTATTTTAAATAGGTTTTGTTCAAATCAGTCATTTTAATGAACTTTAAATGTGTTTCCTTTTCCAATATTTTAGACAGTACATTTTGTATCATTTATAAACTCTAAATAATCTTGTTTTTTTTTTTTTTTTTCTCTTTTGGAGAGCTCAAGTTTAATGGAAATAAAAGGTATGATGACATTTAGCATCTCTAAAATATCTTTTTGACATTTCTTCATAAATAGAGACCATTAATGTTTCTATGAATAATTGTGTATTAACAGGAAGATGACATGTTTCCAACTAAGAAACTCAGCATTTTATTTCAACAAATAACCTCATGAAATTTTGCTTCCATAGATGCTCTTCATGCCATTGTTTTCTTTTGATCCATGCATATCATGCCCTATGATAATTGAACAATACTGACTAGTCCATACAGTGAAAGTAAATTCCCATGGACTGAATGAAAAGGCTTAATGGGGTCAGCCGGATAGCTCAGTGGACTACAGTGCTTGGCAGAGCACAGTGGTCGGGTTTGATCCCTGCGTTGCTGTATCGGCCCCACCTCTGGAGCATGCTGGGATGGCAATTTAGACTGGACATGGTAGCACGTGCCTGTAATCCCAGCACTTTGGAGGCTGAACACAGGAGAATCAGTACGAGTTCGACCTATGTAGTGAGACCGTGTAGACCCTGCATCCCCTGTCCAAAAATAGAAGAAAAAAAAAAAGCTTAATGTCAAACCTATTCCAGTATTATTCTCATTTTTGGAGATGTAGATAGGCTCACTTGATTACTGAGTAATATAGTAAAATGATAAAGTTAGACCGTCTGTAATCACATTCTCCATCATGTCTATCTCTGTGATCCTGGTTCAGAGATTTAACCTGCTCCATGTTCAGAAGTTAAATAGAGCAAATGGAAAGAATAAAATTACCTGTCACATGGTATTGTTACAGAAAAGATAAGTAGACGATTCAAGTTGAAGTTAGAAACAAGGTAAGTTCTCAGTAAATATTTTCTATTACTTTAATAATCCAATTGATGTACAAAGACATAAATTATTCATTTTCTTCTAGGTTAAGAGTCATTTCATAGGAACTAATGTATCTAAAGTGCTGGAAACTAAAAGAACAACATAATTAGATTCTTTGAAAATTAATGTCCACACAGGTTGACAACAAGCCACAATCTAAATTAGCAGTTGGTGTTGTCATGCTTGCCCAAATCACTGCATCATCTGGATTCCAGGCAGCCAGACCAGTAAGCAGTTACATCAGGGAAGGCAGCTCTTAATAAACTACAGAGAAACTTTAAGCTGCAAACTGTGTTTAAAGAAAGTGCTATAGATTATGAAACAATCAGACATTTATAGTAGGAGAAACCTACAACATGCTATTCTAAAAGTAGCAAGGAACAAATATTCTAATATATATTATAATTCATATATATATATATATATGATAATTCCACAGTTGCTAAAAAATACTTGCTCCTAAATAGTGGACATGGAGCTCTTCCTGAGGAGGTCACATTAAAAATGGTGAGATTGCTACACTAAATTTATCTGAACATGTTGTAAGTGAGGTATCTGCACACAGAAATAGGAACATGCATGAAAGAAACTAAATATAGCTGGGTATGTTCTCTGTACTATTGTTCAATTTTTTAATTGCACTATTGGACACTGGACACTGCTCCATGTTTGAAACACATGTACTTTCCTTTAAAAACAAATGAAGAATTCCAGAATGGAAGCCCAAGTAATGCAAGTTTTAAAAATGTAAAGGATTTACACATCATTGGCATGGGGGGCCTCGTAGAGTACAATGTTAGAAATTCTGCATTAATGAAGGAAATGGAAAGTAGATAGGAAGGATATTTTAAAGTATCATCACGACACATCTACCTGTGCAATCATTTGCATCATTTTAAACAAAACGCTGATATTACCTGACATATGATCATCTGTTTTGCATACAATTCTAGTGATTAAAAATGAAAAATATCCCAAAATGTTAGTATAAATTGCACAAAATAGGTCATGGATATTGATTGCCTCTGTAAAGAAGAATCCTGAATATAGCCTCTTGCAAAATATAGACTATTATACCAAGCAAATCAGGCAATTGCTAGATTTTTGCGTGTGTAATTTTGGTTTGGATAAATTAAAAATGAAAGATAAATATATAAATTTGGGTTGACATCCAAACAGAGTCATGAATAGTAATTAATGTTCATAAGTATTTTAAATAATTCATAAGTTCCTGGACTGAATGCTTAGAACTGAGTTTGAAGCCTGTCTCATCAATTATCAGAATCAGCAATGAGCAAATAATTTTATTTTCTAATTTTTATAAAATAAAGATTTGTTGAGAATTGCCTATTTGTCAAACTCTATTAAAATCATTTTTATAGTATTTGGTCATTCTATAGTTACAGCAATCTTAAGTTATTATTGTATATAGATGAGGAAACTAAATTACACAAGAGTATGAGATATTACATTCTCATACTTCAATGCTCATTGGAAAAATTATGAAAATTACCATATCATATCTATTTAAGCAATCAGGAAATTGAACACCAAATATGGTAACAGTGTGGGTGAAAGAAATAGGGGCTGAAATTAGACAGATATTCAAAAGAATTTACGCAATCTTCTTTAATGTTTTTAAGCATGATGGAAAAATACTGAATTATGATTCAGAAAAATTAAAAAATAGATAATGAGATTTTAAAATCGAAACATCATTTTAAAAGATTATTTTTATTTTTCTTTAATTCTTATACGAAAATTTCATGATGTACAAGTAATGTCTGTAAAAATATTGTATGCATCTATTACTTATAAAATATAAGATTTTTACAACTGAAAACTTAATGGACACAACATAAATATTAGATGTGGGAGATCAATTATTGTGGACAAAACAGATGAATCAGAAAGTAGTATATGAAAATTTACAAAACATATAGTTAAACTATTCTGAATATTATAAAATATAAAATTTGTGGTTATTAGTTTATCATCTTCACTGTTATTGTCAGGTATAAGAAGACAAGAAGACAAAAAGGAGGCTGGGGAGATAGCTCAGTGGAATAAGTGCTTGCCTGGTAAGAGTAAGAGCCTGAGTTTGATGTCCAGTTCCCGAAAAAAAGAAAAAAAAGGACAATTTTACTGAGAAGCGGAAGCCATATTATTCCACAACATAGGATGTATGTTGCCAAATAAAAGCAAGCTATTTTTTACTGTAGTACAGTATGAATGTTACCAGCTCTTCTCTGACTGCTGAAATCCATTTATTATGAAAAACAGAACTAAAGCTCACCTAAGGAATGGGTCTTTAAAAACTTTGCAAGATCTATTTTACATGCTTACATTACAGAGAAAATAAGTGAATAGTGGCTAGAGAATGAAGGAAGCAAAAACTATAAAATTGTATAACAAATTATTCAATTTATTAAAAGAAATAATGAAATATGTATGTAGATAATGTCAATTAGGGAAGTACCTATGTACTTTCTTAGTCTGGATATTAAAATATGTAACATGCTTTGCAGAAAGCTTTCTAAAAGCAAAGTGGATAAAATAACAAAATAAAATAGAGCTATTGCCATCTCAGTCATTCTTTTTTTTTTTTTTTTTTTTTTTTTTGAGACAAGGTCTCGCTGTACAGTTCAGGCTGGCGTTGAGCTCAGTTTTGTAGCCCAGGCTGGTCTCGAACTCTCACCGATCCTCCCGACTCAGCCTCCCGAGTGCTGGGATTACAGGCGTGCACCACCATGCCTGGCTTATCTCAGTCATTCTTATGAGACTTGTAGGAAAATAATTTGTTTTTCTTGAATTGCAAGAAAGATAATATTTGCAAGGGACTACATTTAGTATAGCTAGACACAAAAATGTTTTCATGAAGAAGAATGGAGTCTATTAAGAGTGTTAAATTTATAATTTCACAAAGCACATAAGGTTCAAGATGGCATATTACAGCAGAATGAGACAGAGAAGTATTTCAAGCACTGAACACATAAGAAAAATTACAGTGGTAGCCAGAGGATGTGGGACAGACAGTGTACTTTAAGTTCTCAAGTAAGACAGCAGGTATGATGCAGTGTGCATTTGGAAATATGTGCTATGGACTACATAGAGGGACCCTGTGTAGGTGCCAGTCATTGATCTCCCTAGTAATTTATTAAAATTTCCTAAGGTGTAGGAGGAGCAGCCCTAAGGTGAAAGTGAAATTCAGCGATCACCTTGGATATAGTTGCTGGAAGTATTAAATAAGATAAGTATACAAGTAAGTTGTGACTCAATGATAAAAATCTAGTTCTTTCAAATGAAACATGAGTGGGACACATCAGGACTTAATAGTCACACAGGGAGGCAGGATATGGGTCTACAAGTCGGAATACATTTCACAAAGTTCAATAGGAGGAGAATTTACAACCCAAATTCATTTGATACAAGTATTTGATATCGATATATAGATCGTCGGAGTGCGATTCCCATGGCCACAGAGAGGAGTCCATCAAAAAGAGGAAAGGAGACTGCCTTCTCCTTCCTGAGATGCTCCCTCCCATACACATACTGGTGCAGCAAGGAGCTCAACATATACCAAGCAGATGTTAATGCTGGGCCCTGAAACTTTCCATCTTCCAGATCCTTAGCCCAAAGAAATATCTTGGTTTTCAAATTACTTCATCTCAAACATTTTAGTATATCAGCAGAAAATACACTGACACATTTTAAAAAATATGTCTGAAATTCAGTAGCTTTCTTCTAAAATGAAAGAAAAATATCATGATGTTTCAGATCTATTAAGTGAAATAATTACAAAGTCACTAGGTTCTCAAGAATCATCTCTATTCTGTGAAACTGCACTCTCTTTGTCACATAGGGTTTCTTCTTGAGAAACACATCTTTGCCACTTGCTCCCATGGTCAGTGCTTCACAAACGCCCAGCAGTTCTCTGGCCTGCTCCCCCCACTGAGGCACTGCAATGTCAGGCATGCTCAACGAACCTGGTGTTGGCACACATTATAAACATTTCAAGATGAAAAAGTCTACATGTTTGAGAATATAATATAATATAATATAATATAATATAATATAATATAAATGTAACAAGTCTGCAGAAAGGCATAATTTTCCTTGCAGTGATTAACTCATACTCAATAATAGTTAATCTGACAACACAATGAACATTGCAATTTTGTGAGATAATCTGTATGCAAGAATCAACCCGGCAAGGACATTGCACAGTTTTGTTTTTTTTTTTCATAGTTGCCAACAACACAGATAACAAGTGTTCTAAGTGTGTATTTGTTAATTTTGTGGAAAACAAGAACATTTTCAATGATTCTTCAGCTACATATTTATTCAAAATAAAGATAAAATTAGTTTCCTAGTGAATTTGATTCTGCTCAATATGTAAAAATACTAAAACTGTCATCTTTATCCAAGTGACAAGAAAAACACCTGGATCTGTTGTCCATATGAAACAAGACATAGACCAGTTGCTTGGAGGATAAAGACAAAAATGATAAGTTTTCACTTGCTTCTTCCCTGAGGGATGGCTAGGAAAGTCTCTTGAGTTCAGGTACAGAATCAAAACAAAGAGTTCAACAGCTACAGTTTTATAATTAGTAAATTTCCTGCATTTTTATCAAAATATGCTGTTTTCGTATTTCTGTTTTTACATATTAAAGGATATTTTACTATTGTTTCACATGAAATATTTCCACTTTTCAATATATATACCTCAGAATAGGCTAATTCAATAAATGCTGTTTGTTACATTATGAATATTATTTAACTTATTCATTCAAAAACATCATGGCTATTTTCTAATCAGAGATATGTTAATATTCTGTTTTGATATGTAATTAATGTTTTGTTTTGAGATGTAACATTTAAGCTGCTTATAATTGTTGCATTCAAATGCATATGTTCTAGATGCCATGTTTTGCTACATATATATATATATATATATATATATATATATTATAATTTTTCCTTTGAAGCTTTACAAAAATCAAAAATGTGTCCTTTGTTTTGTTTATGCTTTCATCTATTGAGTTTTTGTTGGGTGTATACTATTTGTTTTCTTAGCAGTTAGCTTCATGTGCTTACCATATACATCATCTTATAATCTTCAGTTTTCTTTAGAAAGCACCCATTAGCCTCTCTCTCTGTACAGATTTTTCTATTATGGGAAATTTTTATTTTAAAAATTAAACATTTTCATAAGAATGATAAAAACTTTAAAATACTCTAAGAAAAGTAATTCTTCTGAAGTGATTTCTCATACACTGTTAGAGTGAAACCGGAAACCAATAACAGAAACATAGTCAGAATATAATTATTTTTTATCTTTCATTTTCTTTCTCCTGTTTACTACTAAAGTTTTCATGTAAGGCAAACATCTGATGTGCAAGTTTGTGTGTCTGATTTACTTCACTTAACAACTGGGCCCAAGGTTCATACATGTTCCTCCAAATGCCTCAAGCTGATCTTCCTTTGGGGCTCCCTAGCACTCGCATGTGCATGGTGCCAGTTTTGTATCATGCACTCACCTGCTGACAGGAATATAAGATTATTCTAAATTTACTTGTCATGAATTATGCTGCTGTAAATTTCACTGCTTTTACAAACACATTGCTAAGACTCGATGCTTTTTAATTCTTTTGGAAGATACTCAAAATTGGACAAGTTAAGTCATGTAGAATTTCTATTTAATATTTATATGAATTTCCTCCCTGATTCCCACAGTAATTTTATAAGTTAATTATTTCACCAACAATGAAGAAATATTCCTTTACCCTTAGCAACCTTGTTATTGGTTGATTTCATACTGGTAATTATTCTTTCTGGAGTGAGATGGAACCTTAAATTTTCATTTGGACTTTTTTTTTTTTTAATGGCCAGCAATGTGGACCTTTTTTTTTTATGATTCAATCACAAATTTATTTCTTTATCTAGAAGCCACTATTCATTTGAGATGCCCAATGTTTGATTGTGTGTTTAAATTTAGGAAGTTTTTAAAATAATATTGTATTAGAAAAAAGACTTATAGATTAAGGGGCCAGACTAGAAAAAACAGAAACAATTTCAGGTACATCAGTTATACATTCTTTGAGAAGAGAGTTACATTATTTTCCACAAATACCGCTTGGAAAGCTGCCTATGTACATGCCCAAGTTTGGACTTAGACTTACACCTGTTAGGATATAGTAAACTGAAAATGAATTAAAGATCTCAATATTACAATAGAAACAACCTTCTGTAAGACAAAATATACAAAAGTCTTGAAAACAAGCATAGGGAAATACTTTCCAAATAAAACTTCAATTGTGCAAGATCTAACGCAAGAATCAACAAATGAAATCTCATTAAATTAAGTACTTAGCAGTTGCCTTTGGGTGCACATTTGTTTACATACTGAGTACATGTAATATTGCTCAGACAGGTGTCATTTTAACCAGTCAATTCTTATAATTAATGAATTTAATAAAATAGCCAATTTTATAGTTAGTTATTAAATTTTCATAGTTAGTTATTAAAAATCATCAAGGAAGCAATGTTTGGTGATTTCCTATTTAAATAACTAGATTTGTAAAAGGTTAAAGTTTTAGGACACCACAGAAATCCAGCAAAGTGGAGAGACAAGTTAAAAAATGAGAAACTCTTTATCCAGCTACACTTCAAAGGATTAACATCTAAGATATATAAATAACTCAAAAAATTACATTTTCTTATTCCTTTCTAAAGTGCCAATTTAAATTATTATATTGAGTTTTTGAGCTTCTAATTTTATTTCATGCAACTGATATATGTATATCAGCGTAAGGAAAATATCTTAATAAAATATACAACAAATTTTATACAGTATTTATACCCTTAAAGTTTCATTTTCCCTTTCTTACAAATGTTTCTTACTCACTATATATTTATCTTACTGAGTTATTTATTATATTTTAGCTTTTTGTTATATAATTGCATAATAATTATTTTGGTCTAACTTAAAACATTCTCATTCTATATATAAATTAGTTTTACATAACACAATATTATTCCCAAAATGAAAACATAACAAACTAGTTGCTTGAGCTTTTAACATTAGACAGTTCTGTAAAAAGAATTTATGAAAAAGTAAAAAAAAAAAAAAAATCAAATGACAACTAAAGTGAGTAGGAAGAAGAAAGGTTCATGAGAGAATGTGTATATTTGACCATACACTAGTTTTAGATGATGAAAGGAATGTATTCTGTTTAGAGATATTTACTTTTTCAAAAAGTCTTTAAGTTTCTAAGTATTGAATGTTTTTGTGAAACAAAATCTAGTTTATCCCAAAGTTTCTTAATTTTATCTTGGATCCTTCTTCACAATGTTCTGAAGCACCTTATATTATCTTTGAAATCCAAAGTTTTTATGACAACGTCTTTGCAATGAATATTGCTTTTCAAAATTTCACCTTCCCAATGTATGGATCTTCAAGCTGTTCTGATGCAAGTTAAAATGATTTAAAAATTACTTTCTACTGAGTAAAGAGAAGAAATGCTTAGTGTTCAGTAAAAGTTGTAAATACAACCAATTAGAGTGCATCAACAATGGGAAATATATATTATATATTTACGATGGGAAATATATAAGTGTACTAAAAGTAGTGTGATCTCTCATGAAATATGCTGGGAAAAAATTAGTTGTTTGTAAAACAGAAATATTTGGAAAGAATAAAACATTTATCTTGGCTTTGCTATATGAATTCTACCTAAACTTAACAAATAGACAAAGAGAGGGAGATTTTCAAAATATTTCAACTATAAAAAATAAAAATAATAAATTAATAAAATCTGGGTGTGGTGGCACATACCTGTAATCCCAACACTGAAGAGGCTCAGACAGGAAGAACACTATAAGTCTGAACTGCATAGTAAGGTCCTGTCTCAAATAAATAAGCAACCCAAAATATTGCATCTAACAAATGAAGAGTAAGTTTCACAATACATAATGAAGTAATAAAAGTAAGCAATAAACTTCAAACAGTTCTGAGAATGCAACTATGAGTAAATAAAATTAAGTATAGTGTTATGGAAATGTAATATGTTATGTAATACATGTCATATATCTGTATATATACATTACATTTACATAATTTTTAAGAATTTAAACATATATTTACAGAATTCCTATATATATGTATATATATATATATATATATATATATATATGTATATATATGTGTGTGTGTGTGTGTGTGTGTGTGTGTGTGTGTGTGTGTCTATGTTCTTTATGAACCTGTTATTTTTGTTTTCTTTTACCTATTTGATTCTTTCTTTCCTCAGTATTCTATCAAAATAAAACGACAAAGTGTAAAAACAGTATTTTGGACTGAATGAAAATAGCATGAACATAGGTACATTTCCATTTTCCTTGCTGGTGCTCAACGTTGGCAGTGAGCAATATCTTTCAAGGATAAGTCCCATTCACAGTCACTGGTATGGAGATAGTAACTGTTCATCACCTTAACTTGTCAGTGTGTGTTGGCTTCCAGGAAAGAAGTAAAACATCGTGTTGCCTGAGATCCCCAATCTACTGCACCACGATCAGGGACCCGCTTGAGCAAGTAAAATACTTGGTTTGTTTTCCACCATGCCATATTATGTGGCTAAATACCAACTAGACAGAGAGCTGTCTCCATCATACCAAAAGCTCCCTAATGTGTTGTAATAGTCAGGTGTTATAAGGTAGACATTGAAAGAGCAACATTCTTATTAAAACATATACGTTTAATTAAAAAATACTGGAAGTGCAATACAATAAATAGAGCAGAAAAACAGCACATAGAAAACGAAGACAAGGAAGAAAAAATACAAACACCAGTACTGTTGATGATTAGAAGCCCAGTGGCTGTGCATAAAGCACTCTGACTAGTCACTGAGGTGCTTGATTAGCTTTTCCCAGTAGCTTGGTGTTGGGGAGAGATTTGATTGCTGATTGGGTCATCCAGTTTGGCTGCTAGGATGACCTAATGAGCACACCAATCATTTACAAACCAGTTATGTTTGATTACCTCTGTGACACTAAGTGCTCATTTTATAAGCTTACCCTGGGCTCAGCTCTTAGCTTGCAATTGATTGTGATGACCAACCCTTAAAAGTGATCAGTCTAGTCCATTATACAACACAAAAGTGGTGGACAAAATAAGAAAAGAAGCCCATCTGAATATTTATGGACAGAGACAATTGAAGAAGTGTTTTCCTAATGTAAATCTGCACAGCTTTGCTGCTATTTCTCAGTTAAATTCTTAATCAATCTTGAAATTTTCCTCAACTGGCCAAAAACCAAATAGGTTATTTCGAGAAGTCCAGCTAACCCCAGCTCATTTCAGTATGTAAAAAATTTGACTGAACTATTCAAGTCAGAGTGCCATTAGTTAATGGATGGTGATCATGCAACAAATAAGATATTTGTTTAAATGAGCCTTGCCCATAGAAACATTTCACAATTGTCTTCCAAATTTGGTTACTACTACATTTCAATTACCATGGAATATAGTACAGTCCATGAATTAGTTTTGATATTGTAGTGTCGTACTTCCCACACACTCTTGAATTTTAAATTTTGAGAAGGGTGCATTTATAGCAAGGAAGGTATTGTCCACAAAGACTGATTCTTATAGATTATGGAGGTAGGTACATATCAAATTTGGGTATATTGTTATCAGCTTTCCAAAAGGCAAATTGCATGCTGTGTCCCTGTGTATGATAAGGCCTATTTTAAATTTATAGATATTTTGCCCCTCTAGTCTTGATTTTGATAGCTTGCACCACAGCATAAATAAATAAATAAATAAATAAATAAATAAATAAATAAAATCTAAATACAGGAATTTTCTCAGACATGTCCATGTACATCCTTCTTCAATATAACTTTTATGAAATAACTTTACCATGAACACTGATAATTTATAACATCTGTTGAGATAGTGCTAGAGGCCAATAAAATATTTCATACTGATTATATTTTATTGACATATCACTTTAATTTCAGACTTTAGCATCAGTATATTATTTATTCAGCCTCTGTTGAAAAGGTAAGCAAAGACATAAGACACAGAAAATAAGGTAAGAAGTTTTGGTTTTGTTAAAACAGAAGGATCTCAGACTATACCTTGCCTCTCAGATATTTTCATCCATTTATGAGAATCAAAAAGCAAGAAGATTGTTGTGCTTTCAGACACACAGTTTACTTTCTCGGGGCCTGTGAGAAAGCTCAGCAGTCTACACCGCCTGCTTAGGCAAGCTTAGGCAACTGTAGGGACTGGGGTTTTATCCCTGGCACCACATGGTATACCAGCTTCCCTGCCCCAGGGCAGGCTGAGCCAGCCATAATGTAACTAAATAAAAAACAAAATGTTTACTTTCTCAACATTTTCTTTTTTTTTTTTTTTTTTTGGTGAGAACAGAAAACAAGCATCTAGCAAGCAACTAGTAAGCATCTAGACTACAGAAAGCCCACAGGGACTTGTAGGAGAAATAGAAGATCGGGAAAGACAGAGCAAATGCACAGAAACAAGATCATTGGCTCCCTTTTATTAAGGCCTAACTTTCCTGGGCCTTGTTCTTTGACAGCTGGGTCAAACTCAAAATTATAACTACCTTTCTGGAGATGTTACCACAGTTTATAATTTAGAAGCTGTTGCAGTAGTAAGATTGCATGAGATGCAAGGTCCTGAGTCCAATTCCTGGCACCACACACAAACACACACACACACAGAAACACACACATGAATACATGAGAATGATAAGTGGAAATTTCCTAGATAATAATCTTATTTTTATTTTTTTTAAATGTATTTTATGTTTTTGTACCAGGGATCAAATGCAGTACCCAGGGCTTACCAGGCAGGTACTTATGCTGTTGACCTATCTCCCCTGGGCCTACCAGATCACAACTCTTGAAGCTAAAAGTTCTAATACCAAGGTATCAGAAGATGAGGACTCTGATTCTGCTTCAGGAAGGGACTTTCCTTTGACTACCCCAGAGTGGAGAAAGTGCTGATCCCTCCCGTGACAGAAAGGCACAGGGCTGAGACCACCCATTCCTACAAGTCTTCTTAAGGCTCTAAAGCCCCTTATGAAGGCAGAACCTTCATCAACTGACACTTCCTAAAGGGCCTCCTTCATACACTATAGAACTAACACATTGCACCTTGGATTTTGGAGGGGATTCTGGGTGTGGCATTAAGGTCCGGCTTCTATAGTCCCACAGGGCACAGACCTATTTGTCTTTCAAAAGAAAAAAAAAAAAAAGTGCAAGATCTGAGCAGCTACGATCTTTGGTTCATCAAAGGTGAATTTTAGACAGGATTGGTTCTGAAGGCCTAAAGTCCAGCCCCCTCCACAGCTGGAGCTACCATTCTTGAGTCCAAACAGGAAAGTTGGGGTTGGTGTTATTTTACTTTTACAGTGAAATATAACACTCATAAACACAGTGTTTTTAAAGCCAAATTTGTTCTTTTATGCCTGAACATTTCATAACCTGGAATAGATGTACGTGGGAGGGGCGCCATGTATATGTTACAGGAGAAGAACACTTCCTTCCTTTAAGTCCCTTGAAAGTGACAGTTAATTCTCCTGAGAAATGAAGGTAAATCTTGAAATATTTGAAAATAAATGTCAATGTTATAAGGTGCTTACATATAAAAATCTAGCAATGATAGTAAGTTTTTTGAGAGCATCTAAATTGTTTTGAGGAATGTGTAGTGGTACATACTTTACACATTCAGTTTTGTGTTCTTCATATTTTTGAAAGCTGAAAAACACTTCTTAATAAATTAATTTGAAAGGAAAGTCTATGGTATATAAAAATCATTTAAAAATACTCAATTAAGGCTCGCTGTTTTTCTGGAAGTCCTGCTAGACTTTAGCTCTAGAATATTGTCCCAAGGCCTTGGATATTCAAAGCTGGCACTTTTAAAAATAAATTTTATTATTTTTAATAAGAAATAACAATGAGACAGTTTAAAAATGCTTTAGTAGGACCGCCACAATAGTCAATATAATGCCTATTGTTGTCTTCATAGTAGTTGTCTAGAAAACAAGATGCAGACATGATAACTTTTCTAAACACTATTGGCACAAATAATTCTTTCTCTTACCTCATTGAACTAAGAGAAAATAGTTGTATGCATAGTCTATTACTCCACAATAGTGATGTGTTTGTTATCTGCAGAGCTGGCAATGTCAGAAGCTGTTGACTTGAGCCTTTTACAGCTCTGCATAGTTATCTGGCTTTGCTTTTTATGCACTTTTGACCGACTCTTTGATCCATGGTCCTTAGAGTGGCCTTGCTCTGGGGAGGTGTTGCCTGGCAAGCGGGTGCATCATGGGCCCTGCCTGGAATGTGCATCTGTACCCTCCTTCCCTCTTCGCCTGAGCTGGCTGCTCCTCACAACACCAGCACCTTCTCTTGTGGCAGGCTCTTCCTCCAGCAGGTGCTGCCTTTGAGCCTGCCTGTTTAGGGCTACTATTTGGGAGTAGGTAAGCCAAAGGTTCCTTTCCTTTATAAGGTTATGTTTGCTTGGTATTTTTTCCCTTAGGAGAAACACAAGCATCAAGGCAAATTCTGATGAATCTACCAAAACTATATTTATGATTGTTAGTTGCATTTTCTGTAGTGCTTCCACCCGATCACCACTGCCATCCTCAGCAAAAAGAAAAAGATCCTATTGACATCCTTTCTTCTCTCTTGATATCCTAATGTTTTGTTTTGTTTTGTTTTAGGCAGGGTTTTCCTGTGTAGTTCAGGGTGGCCTTGAATTATGTACTAAGCTGGCTTTGAACTCACTGTGATCATCCTGACTCAGCCTCCAGAGGATTACAGGCATGAATAACCACCAGCCTGCATTCTAAAACATCGTTCTAAAATATAAATTATATATTATACTTTTGTTAAGTTTTGGTTATTTCTTGGCTTTCATACCTAGAATGCAGTGTAGCACAAAACAAATATTAATTAAACAAAAAAATAACATTGCACTGCCACTCTTCGAACGTATAATATCATACTGAGGCTCTACGAATTTCTGTGATCATCAAGAGAATATATTATATGTCCCCTGACTATCTTCAATTTTTCCTTACACGAAAAAATAATGTGATTTCTAGAAGTCAAATGTTAACTGAAAAGACAGGATCTTAAAATCATTAGGGCAAATCACTACTTCCATGGCCACAATCTAGAGGTGACTTATTCAGTTCCATGTTTTTCACCATGTATCAAAGATACATTGCCAATTTGGGCTATCAGTTTTTAAGTGCATACGCTTGCATTTCTGAACACAATATGCACATTTATTTTAATTATTTTATTACATCATGAAAATAAATTTATTAATATTTAAATATTTGCCTGTTTGTGAATCTCAGTATAACTCAGCTTATAATTTTATCTTCATCTTTGTAATAGATATTCTTTCTTTTCAGATTTTCCTTGATATTTTGAAATTGAAGTGACTGAAGAATATATATCCTGTTATTGACTACTCTAACACTCTATAGTATAAATATTTATTATATCTATATCTATATCTTTATCTACATATAGATATATATCTCTCATAATATCTCTAGTATAGTAAAGCTGGATAGCACCCCAACATTAGGAGCAATCAGCCAACCTCATTGTATCAAGTTTTTAAGTATTATTGAAGAAAATATATGTAATCACTGTTCCTTTATTAATAAGTGCTGATTATAAACTGTTATTTATTCAAGTCTTTTCACAGATATTGTCTTACTTAGATTCTTCACAATTCGTAGAGTATGTTTTATAAGGTATGTCTTTCAAAAATTAGACTTTCTTCCATCTTATCAAAAGTTGGTCAATTATCTTATTTATTATTTTATATCCATAGTATCAGTGCTAGAAATCTCTACATCACTTGTGATATTTATGCCTTCTCTACTTTTTAATTTGTTAGTTAGTTAAAATGTTTGTGAATTTTAGTTACTTTTTAAATACCTATTTGATTTGATGAATTTCTCAATCATTTTTCTGTTCTAAATTCATTGATTTGTGTTTTAATATATTTTATGATTTCTTTCCTTTGTTTTAGTCTTTAATTTATTTTCTCTTTTTAGTGTCTTGGTTTAGTATAAGCTTAGATTGTTGCTTTGATCTTTTATTTTAAATAGTTTCTTTTCTAATATTTATGTAATGCTATCAAGTTACATCCAACCAGTTTTGTTAACTTATCGATAAATTGTCAAAAATAATACTGTCATTTTCTTCTATTGTGTAGTATATCTTAATTTCTCTCAAGATGTCATCTTTGATCCATGTGTTATTTGCTTATATATGGTTTATCCTCTGAATATTTGGAATTTCTATCATTCTATCACTAATTTGTTTAATTTCAGTTTCCAAACAATATATTTTATCTGATTTCTGTTATCTTAGATTGTTAAACTCATAGAAGATGATTTATCTTTGTGAATGTCAGATGAGAATTTGAAAATAATATAACGCTATAAATGTCAATTAGGTCATGTTTCTTTGAAGGAGCTGTTTGATTCAAACATAACCTAATTTACTGCCCAAATTACCTATCAATTCCTGAAATAGTAGTGCTGAAATTTCTAACTATAACAGTAAATTTGTACTTTTCTGGTTTTGGTTTTGTTAGTTTTTACCTTGTGTACTTTATGCTCTGTTATTAGTTATATGAGTATTCGGAGTTATGTCTTTTAGCAGCACTAACCTCTATTATGAAATTGCTGCCTTTTTCTTTTTCATTGGAAATTGAATTTAGGACCTTGCATTTGCTAAGCAGGTGCTTATGCTGCTGAACTGTAGTCCCAGCTGAAATTGCTTTCCTTACGCATGCTAATTTCTGTTACATGAAATGAACATTTTTTTAAAGGATACTATAGAAATCTAGGTGAAATTAGGGTTCGAGTGAAGATCACGAAGTATTTTATTACTTTTGTTTTGCTTATTGACCTGAGTGCAAGGAAAATCTTAGAAAATTTAAGTAAAGAAGTTAAGATATTATGTCTTATTTTTAGAATAAAATACTTGAGTTTTATAAGATATTAGAAACTGTAGACGGTGTAAAAGTTTCAGATACAAACTGAATGATATTAAAAGGTTTAGCTTCGTAACTAGCAAAGAATGGGTACCGTGGTTATTATGTTTCCTATTATTAAGTATTTTTGATAACATTAATAAGAACAGTTTCACTAATGCAATAGAACCACCATACATTCATTTGAACTAGGAAGCCACAGAAAATGAAAAAGATAAATACAGTAAGTGTGGAATGATCCTTGAAGAAGTACATTTGAAGGAAGCAGACCAACTGCAGTACCTTAAATAGACAAAAGAGCAAATTATTGCTCTCGGGGTTAATGGTAAGGTTGGTGAGTTTGTTGAAGCCCTTGAGGTTTGATCACAGAGACCAAGGCTTCAAGGGCTGGTGAGCCACTTGGGAGCAGGGCAGAACTCATGACAATGGGCAGAAACCACACAGAAGCGCCATTCTTATTGTTTGACCATTAAACCACTTTATGGTAGGAGCATAGTTTTCTTTTTCTATGACCCACTAATCAATTTGTTTGGCAAATATAATTGGGTGTCATTTGAAATTTATGAAGTTGTACTGACACCAATCCTGTCTTGCACTAAAAAATTAGTTTTGTAATGAAAGCCACCATGGTGAACCTCTCTGAATCATTTCTTGTTGGTCTGAAAAGCACAGGAAGCTCTGAAAAACACATTTAATGCATTTCCTCAATGATTTCACTCACTGACGTGGAAGACAATGTATTAGTGATGTTCACTCATATATAACAGAGGCTTTTTATATCCTACCTAAAATAAAAGTTTATAGAAATATAGTGAAATCAGTTAAAGGATTACCTTTGCCAGCCAAGTACTATATCTGACAGGTTTTCAACATCTACTTCATATGGAAATAAAAATATTCTATCACAGCAAAATATACTGCCAAACATTAAGCTCATGTTTTCCTATTTAGAAAATCAATCTTGAAAAACTGCATTGTAAGAAATGCAATAAATACTCTTATGAAATAATGTCTATTTTTCATATTAAAATAGCACAAGTCATTCAGAATCTATAGCTACATTGATAAATAGATAAGTTCTCTGAAAAATGTGAGATATTATGTGCTAAAGGCAGTGACTGTAATTAGTTTGTGAAGTTATTTTAGATTTTCTTGTTTTGTTCATTTTTATCTTATATGCTTCGCTAGTACCCCAGAATAAGTCATTCTTCACTGTAGTTCATATAGAAAAACATGATTTTCACCTTCCTTGGAGCAAATAAAGTATAAGAACAGGAACAAAGAAGAAAAAGAACCATCTTTTAATTTCTTTTGTGAAACAACCTTAAAGCTCAAACTGTAGGGGGATATGCATTTGTTTAAATTAAAGAGGTACCAGGAAATATATATTAGTACTGTTCCCTGCTATACCTATTTATTTCATGCTTATATCATTTTTATAAACTAAAAAACCAAAATTTGGATTCATTTTTCTAAGATCTTAGTTA
Source organism: Myocastor coypus (assembly GCA_004027025.1). Lineage (NCBI taxonomy): Eukaryota > Metazoa > Chordata > Mammalia > Rodentia > Myocastoridae > Myocastor > Myocastor coypus. The sequence goes on along the minus strand of PVJA010000404.1, from coordinate 73,957 downwards.
TAGCAATTACCCTTATTGAGTGTGTTGTTGGGAGCTTCTAGGCATCACAATAATTTTTGTTATGTTATTTGTTTTTGGTGTTTCAAGCAAAGACATGGTAATATAAACAGTTTAGATTCATGATTACTAGTTAATGCCAAAAGAAATATTGCTTATTTTAGGCTACTGATATCTTTTTCTTTTTTTCTATATTATATTTAAGCCTAATAATGTTATCTAAAACCAAATAATAACTTTTCTGCTCAGTATACTATAACTTAATTTTCTCTGTGCGTACACACACATGCACATACATGCATGCATGCAGATACTCACCCCACATACATGTTACCCAAGTTTTCTTAGGTTATTTTATACATGTTTTCTTCAGCTGTATCAATCATGATAAACCTATCAGGTAAGTTTTCATGTCATTCAAAAATTTGGAAAAACAAAGGACCAGCCTGACAGCTCAGTGGGCTAAAGTGCCTGCTTAGGCAGAGCTCATTGGCCAGGGTTCAATCGCCAGCATGCTGTGCTGGCCCCGCCAACAGGATGCACAGAGAAGGTGATTGAGACTGGGCATAGCGGTGTTTGGGAGGCTGTACTTCTTACACTTGGGAGGCTGAAAACAGGAGGATCTCTATGATCTGATCTATGTAGTGAGACCCTGTAAAACCTGAACTAAATACAGAAAAAAAAGAAAAATTTACAGTAACACAACCCTAGATTTAGAGCTATAATAACTCAACAATTGGCTTAAGCTTCTATTGTTAAAGGCCGTGGCACACATTTAAGTATTTAAAAATCAATGCCAAATTTATTGCAAAAGAAAGAAAGAGAGAGAGAGAGAGAGAGAGAGAGAGAGAGAGAGAGAGAGAGAGAGAGAGAGAGAGAGAGAAATTACAGAGGAATGTCTTGCTTTGGCTAACATGACTGACATACCCTTTAGGAGAACTGCATTTAATTTAGAACTGACATATACCTAGATGAGTGGATAGAACAACGAACAACAATTAATACTTTTAGACACAGAATGCTGCATTGTTGAGAAGCAATTGCCATAGAGTACATTAATAAAACTTCTAAATGTTCCAAAGCATTACCTCTTCCTAGAAAGCATTTAACAATCAAGTGATTATAGATAGTTGAGAATTAAAAAATGAATTGCCTGGGCCAGGAAGATAGCTCAGTGGCCTAAGCGCTTGCCTGGCAAGCACAGGACCAGGATTTGATCTCCAGTACCACATGCTGCATTGACACTGCTGCGCTGGCTGCTGAAACCAGATGTGGTTGCACATGTTGTAATCCCAGAGCTGGGAAGGCTAAAACAGGAGGAATACAATGAGTCCAAGCAGCCTGGAGAGACTCTACCAAATACATCTATTTAAAAAAATGAAAAGGGAGATAGCAGCTAGCTGATATTCAAAATAAAGTCCAAATTCTTACTTAACCAGGAGACAGAAAATTATCCAAAAACCAAGAGAACGACATCAAATCTACCTCCGCTGGCTATCAAAGTTCCCCCAACATGTACGTGGTGCTTTGAAATGGCATACTGTGGGAACGAGCTGCATCAATCTTTTCCTTTAAATCAGCATGCTATAGACTTTCTAAATTTCATTTTCATTATCATGAGTTTGGAAAGCTGAATATTTACACTTGCTTTGGGAAGTGATCCGTACAGGGAAAATTTCATTTCTGTTCCATTAGGAAGAGCTGCAGTCATCACCTCCACCCGGACATCTCCCTGCTCACTTCTGGTTCAGATCCTCTGGCTTCCTGGTTGCTCTCCCACGGGGCTCTACACTGAGTTGCAGGTATTTTACTTTTTACAGGGCCCTTAGGCTCTCAGTGCTCAGACATCTCATTTGTTCTCTTCCACACCTGACTCTGCAGGTGTCCATGGTAAGCCCAACCTGTAATTTGGAGATAAGACCTTGATATGAAGTTCACACTGGTGTTGAACTCACCATGTAGCCCCAATTGCACTCAAACTTGTGGCAATCCTCCTGCTTTGGGATGCTTTGCCCAACACAATCTTATACTGCATCTGTTTCTCTAGTGAGCACTGGCTGATAGGTCTATCTCTGTGTTAGAACATGCTTAGCATACACAACTTCTGCCTTCAAATTCCTGAATCCTTAGGATGAGAATAGGAGAACGGGAGCAGGAATAGAGTCAGGAAGGGAGAAATGAGGGAGGAGAAAGGAGAGAGAGATCCCAGAAAGATCCCTTGCCCTTCCACCATGTAAGGGCCAATGACCACCTAGGAATCACAAAATCACTCTCATCATGAAGTGCGTCTGTCAGCAACTTGGACTGACTTCCAAGCATTCACAACTGGAAGAAACAAATTTGAATTTCTGTAAGACACATGCTGATAGTGTTGCACTATATAAGTGTAAATGGCCTAAGATATGTTACATTCTTCAGTCACTCTTCCTTTTTTGTTACCATTATGAAACAGTACAGGTTCTCAGAAATCTGCAGAGATCCCTGATGCTTTTTCCAAAGCTTTCCCATGTTCCACTCTTGTAACACCGAAATACAATATGATAACCATCAAACATATGCTCAAAAATCCCACAGGGGGCCAGTGAGATAGCTCAACAGACTAAGTGCCTGCTTATGCAAGCATAGGGAACAGGGTTCGATCTCAGGCACCACAGGCTGCATTTGTCCCACCCCTGGGCATGCTGAGCCAGCCAAACAGACTGGTCATGGTGGTGCATGCCTATAATCCCAGCATTGGGGAGGCTGAAAACAGAAGGATTACTAGGAGTCCAAGCTATGTAGTCAGACCCTATACCAAACACATTTTTAAAAATCCTACAAGGTTTACTAATGTTCTACATATCCATTTTTCAGGTATCATTATATGTGAATATATATAATTTTATGAAATTTTCTTGCATATTTGATTTTACATACTGACCCAAAAATCCTGAAACAAAATTCCTCTTTCTCTACAAGTTCCTATTCCTTGATGTAAGGCTCATTTAAAGTTAGTGTATTTCCTATATTTACATTTAGGGGGGTTTCAAGTGATGTATTACATAAAAGCTTAATCACTGCAAAATATAATTGCTTCTCAGACATCTATAAAGACTAGATATATCAAAGAACTAGGTATGTGCATTCTTTGTGAAATATCTATATTCTCTTTGATAAAGAAAGTATGCATCTTTATTGTTTCTATTTCAATATGATAGCTGTATATAATTTGAGTATTTCTAAGCTCATTTGGACCTCTCTTGCTTTCTTTTCACTTAAATTATCTACCATTATGAGTTATATTTTGTTATTAAAGTAAGAATATAATGAATAAATTGTATAACTCAGATGTTTTTAGTTAATTTGTTTCAAAATAGTAGCCACAGTGAGAGAAATATTTGTTTTATTCCTACCAGGGCCAGCCTTTGCTTTTCTCAATTCTATGTGGCTGTGCCTCATTAATTTCTTAAAAAAAACAAGTAAAAATGATTTTATGAAAGGGCTGTCTAACTGTAATTGCATCACACAATAAAATTATTTCTGCAAGACAGTACAAATGCTTAAGAGTTATGGTTTCAACATGTGCTACTTCTGTCTCGTATTTGAAACTGTTTTGAGTTCAGCTGAATTAGTGACCTGGCCCGATTATTTTCTTCTATTTTATTCTCTAATCTGAGTACTACTTTCAATAAAAGCTTTGACCATCCTGTATTTCATTTTTTGAAAATAAAGTTTAAATACCTGGTGGTGGAAGGACTTCACATACTCTTCAAGGAGCTCTATGCTGGACTTGTTTCAAATGCTTTTTATTCTCTTTTTTTTTTTTATCCTTTTGAGACAGGGTCTCGCTATGCAGTTCAGACTGGCCTTGAATTCAGTTTTGTAGCCAGGCTGGTCTCGAACTCACACCAGTCCTCTTGCCTAAGCCTCCCAAGTGGTGGTGTGCCACCACACCCAGCTCTCAGATACTATTTCTAGTTGCTAAAAGTAAAACAACAATAATTCCCCAAACTAGTAGAAAATCAGAAACTATGATGTTCAAGTAAGTTTTGAATTTTCATGCTACATTAAAAAAAAAAAAAATCCAACTGTGAATTCTAACTAGTCAGGATCTGGGAAATCAGTAGTCGGTCCATTAGTATCTGGTGGGAGGAAATCACATTCAGTTTTGTACGCTGAAACATGTGCCTTTATTTCTAGCAAAATGTAGCTCATGGGGTTTTTAATGATATAACACACAAAGGCCTTAGTCAGATTCCTTGTGTTTTGTGATTTCTACTAAAATGACCTGAAGTGCTGGTTTTGAATAATAAAAGAAGTTTAGCTGCTCTGCCGTTGAATAAAACTTTTTATTTATTTATTTGTTTGTTTGTTTATTTTTTAGCTAGTTAAGATTGACTTGGCCACAAGCATGCTCTGAAAACAGCACAACTACTTTTCCATTTGGAGGTCTGAAATGATGATTACACATATCACTCAGCTGGCTCAGGAATGAGGCTGAATCCAGTATCCTTTGCTGTCTTTCCTTAAATGCACTGAGAATTATTATTAATATCACATATATTTGAAGTATTGTCAATCCCCTCTGATGATTTAGACATGTCATTGCTGTTATAACTTTCTGAAGACAATGTAATATTTTTATTCCTCTCAGTGATTAAATATGTTTTCTTGATCCATGAAATTCTCTTGACTTCTCTCTCCCTCATAATCTCAGTGTCTTGTTCTCTTCTTCATTTGATTTAGGTACTCTTCCATAAATTCATCACCATTTGACCTGATATTTCATTGCCTTTTGCTCTGTAAATCTTTTGGTATGTGATTAAACTCTGACTCAATTTCAAAGAAAATGACCCTATCTCTAGTCCTGGTATTTTACTATGTAATCTTGTTTAGTCGCTTCCATTTTATGAGCCCCCCCCCAAGTCTTCTGGCTATGATAGGGCTTACAAAAACACAACAAATAAACAAAGAAAGAAAGCTGTCTATTTTTCTGTGTATCAGTAGCACTGAGTAGCTCTAGAAACCCCATGGATGCAGTGGCTGTGGAGTTATTTATATAATTCTACTTCCTTTGTGTGAAGCATTCTTCTAAAAATATAAATAGAATGGCTTTATTAAAGTTTCCCTACGTGATAATCAATTGACCAGCCTAAAATATATTAATGAGAAATTTTACATCAGATATCTATTCTATTCCTTAAAATTTAGGATTGTCTAAATTAATTATTTTCTTTTTGAGACAATGCCATGCTATGTAGTGCAAGGTGGTCTTAAAATCACTCTGTAACTCAGACTGTCCTGGGACTCACAATAATCCTCCTGTCTCAGCCTCCCAAGTGTTAGGATTACAGGTGAGTGTCACTGTATCTGGAAACTCAATTCTTATATCACTGAACGATTTCTACTTTTGTAACCCACATTTACAGATAGAGTCAATGAAGATTTACAAACTATAACAAGTTTAAAGCCATTTTTCTGCATGTAAACAGTTTGCCCTCCTATGTTAGAGTGCAGATGAAAAGATATGACAACCTCTAGCTTGTTAAAATAGTTCACAACTATAATAGATATACTATCAAAGACAGATTTGAGTTAATTGTAGAAGACAGACATTGTATTAGGCATAGTCTGAGTTCCAATATAATTGCATTATGTTGCAATTTGGTAGTCATTGGGCCTCTGCTTCAGTACTTTCAGTGGTGAGTATTCATTCCTTTGTATCGCTGATATTTCATAATTGGCCAGTCATTGCTAATGCATCCACTGATTCACCATTAATATTTTGAAAACTTTTATATGAAGGGCATCATGCCAAAGACTAAAGGCACATAATGATGTGCTAAGACATGTACCTATGGTCAAGAAGTTAAAAATCACTTTCAACTATTTTTAATAAAGTTTGTTTCCTAATAATTTCCATATGCCCATCCTTAAAATGCCTTGGAGAACAATGGATATTAAGCTATGTGAGAGCTCTTGAAATATATGAACACAGATTTTCTCTCTAAAAGCTAACAATTATTGAGTCCTATCAAATGCAGGATTCCTTTCCCAAACATATTGTCCTCACTTTTCTACAATATGTTTTTAAATATGTGGAATGTCACATTAAACTTAGTATACTATGTATATAGGTTTATCTTCATTGTAATGAAAATTGTGCTTCCCATGATTTCAAGTTTATATTTGTATAGACGAAATCTGTTTCTGTTTATTGTTCTGAGACAGGATCTCACTGTAGGTTACTGTGTATTTTACATAACATTTATAGCACCCTCTTGTCTTACATTAATCTTGCTACCAGCTATGGACATATCATTTTCCTCTGAACTATTATTAAATTAAGGCACTTTCTGAAATGTACGAAGATCTTCCTAGAAAATTTTTTGTTTACAATTATATAACATAGATGGTTCAAATGATATATAATTTGATGTTCAGTGCAGGACAATAGTTTAAATATAGGTTTATTTTAATAAACCACAATATATTTTAGTTTAATCAGTATTTCTTCAACAATATCATTTCTATGAACATTTACATTTATGAGTAAATGTAAAATAGTTCAGAATTATTGGTATAATTAGATGAATGTGAAATGAAGAAATCATTCAGTTATTGTTTTGCTAATTTTTTTAGCTAATCAGAGTTTTCTTAAAGTCTATGTATTTGGAGCTAACTTCAAGGATGAAGTATTGTTTTGATGAGATAAATTAAATAAAAACTTGGAGTTGAAGAACTGAAGTTGGTTGTATAACAGGATCCTACTTTTATGAACTTCAATACGTGACTTAATCAACAGCTCTAGCTAAGATGAAAATAAAACAAGGCGGAAAACACTACTTTCCTTCTTTTTAACCTCTATACTTTGTGAATAGGTTTCAGGCACAGACATGTCTTCAATGTATTGAATGCAAGACTCACTTTTTATGTACTTCTATGTGATTTTCATGGTTCCAGCTTAGTGATATTTTCTCAGTAGTAACTCAGTTGTTCAATGTCTGTTCACAACTCCAACTTAGAGCTTCAGTTTTGTAGCTCTTCAGAGAAAAAATGTGCATGGTAATAAGAAAATATAAACAGCTTGGAGGAGAAGATGCTTCACAGTTCTTTGTGGTTTAATGTAGTTAAGGTGCACACCATATTTCATTGCTTGTGGGGCAGATGTCACGGAATAAGAAAAAACCTTAGGAATGGTAGTTACATCAAAACAACTAAATTATTGTTGCCATAAATTTAAAGACATACAATGGCTTATATATTTAAAGCCAGACAATTGAAAAGCAAAACCATTTATGACACTAAATAATGACTTATATTCTCCAAGTGTAAATGTCTTGGCACACCTGAATTTTTGGTATCTTAGTGGTGATTTCAGAGATGTAATGAGCTGGGTTGAAGAAGATGAGAATGTGACATTTTCCTAAACTGAGCAACACTTGTGATAATCTAATGTTTTTATGCAGTTCACCATTTTGTGTTTCCACCTGGGTTTCATATTTCATAAAGAGTCACTTGACCTGTTTTGTTTTTGCTGCCAGAACTAATTTATTGCCCCCTATCTTTATCAGGTGTAGGGTTACAACAAAACTGCCCTAAAAGCGTTTGATTACATAAACTTGTCCTTTCCTTGATAGCAGTTTCACATCTCCTTCATTTACTCGCAGAAAATGTATCTTGTGCTTTCTGAATATTCTTCAGGTGTCACTGGTTCTCTCTCTCGTCTTGGGCAGATTACACCTGGCGATGATATCACCCCTTGCAACTCACGTAACTCAGGTGCTCTTACTATGAATACCTTAGCAGCTCCTCCTAACCTAGCTACAGGGTCCTGTAACAGCCTCTATCGGCAAACCTTGGATGTCTGCTTCCTAAAAATGAACATCTAAGGAATCATCTTTCAAGTGGAAGATTAGGAAAACAGATATCTGGGCCCCTAGATATTTTTATACAGCTTTTGGAGAAATTTCCATCCAAAATTTTGACATGTGAAATAGAAAATGGCATAGCTATAAGATGCTCACTGATCAGATATCTAGCAAATTTGTCAGTCCTATTTATACAAATAGTTCCCAGCTAGGAATCAAGCCAAGTTAACAACTAAATATGTAAAGCAGCATGAACATGTCTGTAGAATAAGCAGAAACATAGTACTGAATTTGCCTGCATTTTTTTATATAAAATGTCACTGAAATATATAAGCTGTTCAACTGCTTAGTTAAAATTGAAATTCACCAGTTTATACGACTTAGCCTATGTTGAATGCTACAAAGCTGCCATGCAAAACTGCAAGTCAAATTCTGTCTTTTCTTTAAGCATAAACGCTAAAATCCTTTGCAGTTGATGTTGGCAGAAACTTAGGAAGAACTGACTTCATGATTTGCCTTTTGTAAATTTCCCGTGCCAACCAGAAAGAAAAGAACAAAATATAAAGTGTGCATAGGACATCTCAAGTATACTCGGGAGGGTTCTGCAATTTCACTCCTATGATTTCAATTTATAAGTCTGAGGATTTTTCACATACACTGATGTTAAGCCAGATTTTTTTCAATGTCTAACAACCCAAACATTCCTTTTAAGGACATTTGAAGGCTGCAATAACTCTTACAGTACAATGGTTTCCTCAGTGATATTCTGGTACTCAAAAAGGAAAAATCTAGCTCTCCTTACTTTGGAGGTACAAGCCTGACCAACCTTTTAGCTGATAGAGAATTTGCTTATGTAAAGTGACCCTAGATGTTCTACTGCTTATTGAAATTTTCTAAAATATGCTAAGTTCTTGTACCTTCTGTCCAGCATAACAATTGCTGATATGTACACAAGATAACCTTCATAATATTTTGCTCCAATTTGACCCTTTCTAAGATTTCACACTAGGAAAAAAAATCTAAGTTATTTATGAGATCATCTTATCATCTTTCTTTCTTTATTTTTTTCCTTTTTCTAGGAATTGAGCTCAGGACTTTGTGCTTGCCAGGCACGTACCATGCCCCTGAGCTATATCCCTAGTCATCTTAGCTTTCTAAGGATAGACTTGATGTAAGCTCATTAGTTCAGCTTTCATTAACTGCTCCCTGTTACTCTTGACTTGTCTTCTTGTTTGGACAAAAAGTTGTATGGCACAATTTAATGTGTCACAAAAGATCTTCCACAAGCTGTTGTGTAATATTTCAGGCTCAGCTCCTATTCCTTTTCTTTCCATAACTGAGAAAAAAAAAAAAAAAAAAAAAAAAAAAAAAGCTTCCGCTCATGGCCTGACTGTGTGCAGTCCTCAGCTCTGATTATTTTTTTCAAAATGCTGCCTCTCTGTTGATCACTGTGCTCAGCACTCCACTTTTTCTCTGAAGTTTACCATCAGCTCATTGAGAAGGAACTCCCCTGCCATCCCTCCTCAAATGTTCCTAAGCACAAATAGGCTCAGACTCAAACTTTTCACAAATTTCAAGTGCCAGAAGTTAAAAATGGATTGAATATCTTTGAATTCGTGAATATGATAGCTAAGATTACTATTCTCCATATGTTCAGAATCTTTACAGTAGCACACATTCAGGTATTTAACACTAATCTTCTTCGATTGATAAGAAAATACCGAATATCACAAGGCATTTATCAGATACTTTCATTCCACAAATTGTAGCAGCACAGTATGCGTTATAGTATTTGCCTGTTTCACACTTGCGTCCTCTGAAAGACTCGAACTGTGGCTCACACCCTGGCAAGAATCATAAGAAAGTAATTTATCCTGTCGTCAGGAAAAGATCAGGATTCAAATATAAGGTATGGCTTCTACTAAATGCACATTGCTCTTGCATACGTTGAAGCAAGAAGTTAGGCAGGCACTATTCTGAGGTAGGGACATCCTGCACTCTTTGGAATGGTGGCAGGTGAGTGTGAGTGTCAGCGCTTGCTCATTTTGCATCCACCCTAAGGCGCAGTACATTGCTGGAACTTCGTAAGAGATTTTCAGGTTTTAAACATCAAAAATGAAAAGGCAGGACTGGCAAAATAGCTCAGCAGGCTAAGCTCCCGCTTAGGCAAGTGCAGAGACTGGGGTTCGGCCCCTGGTGTTACATGCTGCCCCACCCCCATTTCCAGGACGCAATGAACCAGGAAGGGAGTCCGTGGATGATGGCACATGCCTATAATCCCAGCTACTGTGGAGGCTGGAAACAGGAGGACCACTATGAGCTTAAACTGCATAGTAAGACCTTGTACCTCTTCACAAAAAAAAAAAAAAAAAAAAAAAAAAAAAGCTTAATTACAATGCATGAAACGCAGAGCTAGATTGGTAAGATGAGCTTCAGGAGGCTTAGGTCAATAGCCTCCAACATTACAAGCTTCACTGGTGGCCCACTCCAATTGCAGAACGTTTGACTGTGTATGCATCTGCTTCCTCTTAGTCCAAAGAGAATAATTTTCTTTTCTTTTCTTCTTTTTTTTTCTTCTTAGCAACATCAATAGGGAGGTGGGTCATGCCCACACACTGCCCTGTAGAACTATTGTGAGGACAATATGCAATGTGCCAACTTTTTAAAAAAAGAAAAAGGGGAAAAAGAAAAAAAAAAAACAAGCAATGTTTATTGAAAGTGTTAATGTTTAATTGTTTGATCAATCTTATATACTTATATCTATTAATCTAAACTGATCTGATGATGAAAATATGCAATATAACCATTGTTAAATTTAAACAACAAAAATATTAAATCAAAAAAAGAATAGATAATATATCAACCACTGTTAATCAGCTACTGCTTTCAAAATCTGTAACATGGGTATAGTTGTGTCACCCTGTTTCTGTCTTTGTTTCTGATTTTTGTTATTTTGTTTCTATTCTTCAAAACAAAATGTATTCAATAAAAAAAATACAAAAATAAAATTTTCTTTGGTTGCAAAAATAAAAAAATATATAATTTTATAAACTCATATTATTTTCTCTATTAACTAATATCTTTTTGACTACACAAATATTTTTTGAAATAAACTCCTTTCTTGAATTTAAATTTACAAAGGTTAACTAATACATTGTTGACAAAATGTATCTCCTTAAAAAAGTCATATGACTTTGAAGATAACATATTCAGAGGAATTTCAGTATTATATTTATATAGGAAATCCAATTTTTGATTATGCTTAAATCAAAAATTATATGACGATATCAATATGGATAGCAGCAGCAAAATTCTAAGAATCATTTCAACTATCAACTTGATTATTTTATTTTTAGATTTAGAAATTTATGGGTTAATCCATGAGCTTCATATAAAAAAAACAAAAACAAAACAGTGAAACCACGACACTATGTCAAGTCTGGGCCTTTCTCCTAGCTTCCAAGAGCTCTGAACACTATATATCCCAATTGGAACAATAAAATAAAAATATGAATGATATCATGACATTTCAGAAAACAAAGGTTTCATATAAATAAAGGATCCTTCCTGGAATGACTTAACTGCCTTTGCAAACAGGAGGATAGGGGTAGGTGGGGCCTGGTGACAAGGGAGGGTGGGAGGGAGAAATGAAGCCCAGAACAGAGTAGAATCCAGCTTCAGAGTTCTGACTCAATGTGTCACACACCAAAATAAGCCTAGTGTCCTGGAAAACAAGTTCTCATTTCCCTGTCTCAATCTGGAACTCAAGTCCCGATTCTTTTCAGCAGCCATTCCATAAAACTCTCTCTCAAAAAAAAAAAAAAAAAAAGGTTTAAGTATCATTTTCATTCTTTTTTCTTTAAATGTCCCTTGCTATTCCCAGAGAGGCTTTCCCCCTTTTCATCTTGTTTTGTTTTGTTTTTTTTTGTTTACTTTTTCTTACTCAAGTCTTCACATTCATTTAACTTCTGCCTCCAGCCTAGTACAGTTTACAAGCTTGTGTAGGATCAGACCACTGTTGGAGTGCCTAGAACTGTAAATGGATGTCCCAAAGCCATAGTCTTCTCGGTTGCCTAGGGAATCAAGAATCAACTTTAAACAAATCACTCAATTTACCCCTAAAGGCATAATGGGCAGCTCAATGAAAGTATTAATCAACCTGATCACATATCCCTATACTGAGATTTTTAAACAATAGCTATACTTTGATAATATTGGGGAATGTTTTGCTCTCCTACACTTAGTGTTACTCAATATTTTTAGTAATTCAAGTTTTAAAAAATTTTTGATAATAGGACACTTAGAGAATCTGTATTATATTACAAGATGGAGGTTTATATAAACACTACATTTGTATAGTATTTTACACATATATCCATATATATATATATATATTCCATTATAAATCCAGAAATGCATATGGATAAGTATGTTGTGTCATTACACCTCATGGACAAAGCCTTTTTTTTTTTTTTCAAATTGAACTGCTGTGATAAATCTGTGGAACAAGGCTACTAAGGCAATGTTTTCATCTGCATGTGCACACTCTGTGTTTCTGTTTGACATTTTGGTAGCTGGTGTTCTTTCAGTCTTTAAAACTTTTCAATATCATACAATTAATTCATAATTTCCTTTGAAATATCTTCAGTGTTAGACTAAAAAGTCACGTATGTCTCACTTTAAATGAAAAGCTATAAATAATTTAACTTATTGAAGAAGAATTGTTGATGTCAAGAAAGGCTTTCTACCAATACAATAATGTAAACAAAATATTTTTTGAATACTGCAATAATTTCTGATAGAGAACTTTAATGGTCTAGATAGTAGATAAAGCCAATGACAGCATTCTCTTTGGCCAAAACCTAATCCAAATTAAAGCCCTGAATCTCTCCAGTTTCAAAAATACCGAGGTGCAGAAGCTGTAAAAAAAAAATGCACATGAGGCTTCATAACCTGAGAGCTTAACTTGGAGGAAATAAGGCTGATTTATAAGTGACAGCAAAAGTTCTAGCTTAGAGAACTGATGAAAATGGCCAGGATAAGCAATAGATTTACAATGTAGATGAAAGGACCTTAATTTGAAGTTGGTAACATTTTGGAATTTGATAGCTGGGTAGAAATCAATGCTTGCTTTACAGCATTCCTAGCCAGACTGCCTTTCTTATTAGCTGGGGACTTGAAGTTGTAATTTTAACTTGTAGATAGCTGTAAGTCTTCTGAAAATCCAAGGGCCCATTAGAAGTATAAGTCACACATTCTTTTTCTCTTCCTCTTTTTTCCCTTCTCTATTTTCTGGTGCCCTTCTCACTTACAAAAGACTTTCTCAGGTTCCATTTATCTATCTTTTATTCTGTTCATTATTTATACTGTGGATTTCTCATATTAAAGAAATGATATAAACCATGTGATATTTAAGTCTGAGAGTCCAATTTGTTTCATTTAGCATGTTCTCAAGGTGAATCTATTTCATTACAAATTAAAACTTTTATATCTCTCTTTGTCACAAAGAAAAGATATTGAGTTTTAAAAATCAACAAAAAATTAAAATTTCATAAGAAATGGAAAAATATGAATGTTCTATGAAACTAGACTGTCGAAGTGTGAATGACCATGTATCTTTTCACAGCATGATTCGCTTAATACGTTGAGCCCAAGATGGAAATTTACTGTTAAAAAAAAAAAAAAAAAAAAAAAAGGTCCATTTAAAAATTGCCTGTCATGGGCCTGGGATATAGCTCAGTGGCATGAGCTCTTGCCTAGCAAGTACAAGGTCCTCAGTTTCATCTCAGGTACTGCAAATAACAAAGAAAACAACAACAACAACAACAAACAATAAGTTGCTTTTTACTTATTATGTACTTGGTCACCCAGAAGCTCTTGTGGATATATTGTAAGATTCATGTTTCATGTCCATGACTGAAGGCAATATCACAGTCTGTGATGTTTTCTACAGTCTGTGGCTAGAGGGTAATTAAATCTTCTAAGTTTTAGTATATTAAAGAAATGTGTATCTTAAGGCTGTAGCTGCTGTGAATGAGTGCTTCTAATGAAATGACATAAAGCATTAAAATGTTTCCATGAAGGATTTACTATCCTTAGTTTAGCTGAGTTTAGTTTTTCAAACCAGGGCTCCAACTCAGGGCCTTGGGCTTGGCCAACAGGCTCTCAAGATGCTGAGCTGCCTTCCCTGCCTTCACCATTGACTTTTAATGACTAAAGGCCGTTGAGAGCATTGTGATTCACGAAAGGAAACAACTGTTAACAATACAGGAGATTGGAAGGAGCAGATTCCAGCCTTTAGAGACAACTTTAAAGAGTTCATCACTGCAAAGAAGAAAGTAATTACAGATAAGGTAGAAATGGCAAGAGGACTAAAGCTACAAATAGAGCCTGAACAGGCGACCTAATGGCTGCAATTTCTGGAAAAAACTTTTCCTGCATGCACAAATTTTCTTAGGAAAAAGTAAAGGAAGCAGTTCAATGACATGGAGTCTAGGCCTAGTAAAATTGCCATGAACATTTGTGAAAACATTTAGATTATACCTTAACCATAGTTAACAATGCAACGGATGAATTTGAGATGATTGATTCTACTTTTGAAAGAGGTTCTATTGTGAGAAACACTCTCAAATAGATATGTGTTATAGAGAAATCTCTCTTAAAATGTCAATGTAGGCAGCATATTTTGTTGTTTGTTGTCTTACTTTAAGGAGTTTCTGTGATCTCCCAACCCGTTTAAAGGGAGAAACCATTATTATTCAGGCAACAGCTTAGAGAACAAAAAGATCACAACTCACTTAAAGTCAATAATAGCATGTTTTTAGTGAAACATTCTTTTTTATTAAGCAATATACATTTGAAAAGCTGATGTCATGACATCTTAATATAATGTAAAAATAAGTTTGTATGCACTGGGGGATTAGTAGTGTTGCTCACTGTTTAGTCAGCTTTCCTTCCCTGTGATAAAATACCTGAATAATACGCTTAAAATGGGAGGGCTTATTTTAGCTCATGGGTTCAGAGATTGTAACCCATGGTTACATGGCTCCTTTACCTTTGGACATGCAGTAGCACAGTGCACTGTGGCATGAATGCATCGTAGAAGTGTTCCTCAACACCGACCACCAGCAAGTAAAGAGAGATAGGAAGAGGCCAAGGGCCCAGCAGATCCTTCAAGGATATTGCCCTAGTAATCTGCTTTCCTTTCACTAGAACCAACCTCCTAGAGGTGATTCAACCACTTTCAGCAGTGCCACAAAGTGATAACCAACTGTTTAACACATAAGCATTAAAGACTAGCAAGTGCCAAGATATGAGTCACTTTTTTGGTCATAGTTCCTTCTTTGCAGTGGTTGAAAGCAAGCTCATCACAACTCAGAGAAGGATTTGTGAAGGATTTATTTATGAAGGATTAAGATGATTTTGAAGATTAAATTTTTAAAAGCAGTTTAATTTGGATTTAACTTTTGTCCATCTGCGTTTATAATTGTATTGTAATTGTATTTTCTCTGCTGTAAGGTCTTACTACTACTATTCTTTACACAGAATGTCCCTGGTTATGGTTTGACCTGGGTGACTGATACCTACCTAGAACACCGATCATTGCTGTCCATCCCGAGGGGAAGTATAAATGTGAGTGCTGCTTTCTCTAGAAGCCTGACCGAAGTTCACTGAAAGCTCAGGGTTACTGTGTTCTGCATTGCCCTTTGGAGCACCCACCCCTGTCTGGCTGACTACTTATTTCTACCTAACTATAATAGCAACAGCATGATTTGGAGCAATTTGTATCAGACAGATGTGTTTATCAAAATAATGTCTCACAAATATATGGTTTTAAAGATGATTCAGACTTAACCAACACTTGCTTGAGCAAAAGCCAGATTCCCTTTTAAATCTCTTCAACCTTTACTTCAAATTTTCCAGGAAAGCCACAGGTTCAACCTCCACTTAGTAGTATTTACTCATGTGATAATGGAAGGCAAAGAGCAGTGATGAGTACACGGAAAGAATTAGTGATAAAGTGAATAAAATAATTGTGCTGACCCTCTTAAATATCATCCCCCTTAAGAGTTATTGGACCAAATGATATATATTTTTAAATTTAGCTTGCATTTCCTCCACTTGCAAAACGTGGGTCCATTAAGTGTCATTCAGTAATGGACATGGAAAGGTCATCTCTGGATAGGAGAAGGCTTTTATTCATCAGCAGGCACCTCCATGGCTGCATGAATCACCATGAGAATCCCCAGTAGCTACAAATGACAGCAAATTGCCATTCAGCCTGTCAAAGCCCATCCAGTTTTGCAAACAACTCTTAGATATTCAGGAAAATAACTGAGAGCGTATCTGAGGTTTTTATTTGTGAAGGCACACTGTCCCACCTTGACCCTCCAGTGTATGTGCCACTCCCTCTGGTTCACTAGTGTAAGTTCCTTCTCATAGCCATGCTTGTTCCTCTCTTCTCTCTCTCTCTCTCTCTCTCTCTCTCTCTCTCTCTCTCTCTCTCTCTCTCTCTCTCTCTCTCTATTTTAGGACACGGTCTACAGGGTCTCATTATGTAAATCAGACTCATAGTGTTTCTCCTATTTAGAGCCTCCCAAGTGCTGGGATCACAGGTGTGTGCCAGCCCAGCGTCAATCACGTCTTAGTGCGTGGGGTTGGCGGAGATGGCACTGAACAAAGGGGACTGAACCCAGGCCACTGCATTCTGCCTAAGCAGGCACTTCAGTCCACTGAACTATTGGGCCATCCCATGTTCTCTTTTCCATCCATTGACCTTATTACTTCCTCTCAGATTATAAAAAAAATTCCAAAGCTTCCACAGAAGCAAACTTCTCTAATTTTTCCACAGTAGTTCCTATACTCATCATCTTGTCCTGCAAAGGCTTGTTCAGATTGCCAGACATAAGCAGGCAAAATTTCAATCAACAAGAAGAAAGTAAAATGCTGCAAGCAGTTAAAAAGAACAAGAAAAAAATAAGTCAAGTATCAACTGCTCTCCTCTTCTGTTCTTACTTTGCTACAAAACAAACCACTCTAAAATTTAGAGGCTAACTATAGAAAGAATTATAGTATTCCAAAAGAACTAGTTGTTACTTGCTTTGAAATCTAAATAGACAATGTTACACAGTGTGCTATCCCTGCAATTGGAAGAACTGATCCTTACAAAAAGCTGATTTTTTAAAAATAAGTAGAACATATTCATTGAGGAAAAGAAAGCTCTTGTCTCAAAAGGGACAGGAGGGGTTTCCCCTAGTAGCTGGTCCCCAAGAAAGCTGAAATTTTGTCCCTACAAGCCCGCTTTCCATACGAAGTCCTTATCCCCACATGATACTTGAGCTTCTCATTTGGCCTCCTAGCTCTGTGCTTTTCTTATCTTGCATTTTTTACTCATGTGGTCCCTGCATGTTAAGTACAGTAAATCCACAGATGATCCCTAGTCTTAAAATCCTCCCACACTTAGGTTCACAAAGATCTGTTGATAAGTTGTCAGGACTTTAAAGTGTCTCACATTGGCCTCACCATATGAATCTGTGACTAGGCCAATGAGTTCTTCCTTTTTAAAAAAAAAAATAATTATAATGACAAAGAAATATCAATGAGACAGTTTCAAAACAGTCCGTACTACATATTGGTGTCTTCATAGTAGTCCTTCAAAGTACAAGATGCAGACATGATATCTTTTCTGAACATTAATCATATAAATCTTCTCATTGAACTAAGAGAAAGTAACTGAAGAGCTATCCTAAGTACTTTTGTCACTACAAAGTGGTCCTTCATTTATGTCCCCCTTTTCATTTTATTTTGTTAGAGGTGGGTATTTCATTGCCATTAAATACTGTAGGTACAACAATTCAGCAAAATAACCCTATATAGTTCAGTAGTCCATGACAGTAGTGAGTTATCAGCAGAATTGGCAATGTCAGAAGTTGTTGACTTGAGCCTTTTACAACTCAGCATATTAATGTGGCTTTACAGTATACACTTCATGGTTGTACTTTTCTGCTGGATGATTAACACCAAGATAAAGCAAGACCTATATAACAAAAAACATAATTTTTATACCTGACAAGGTCAGTTGAACTCACTGAGGATTTACCCAGACACCATGTACAGCAGTTTGTAGATCTTCTGTCAATGTCAGCCACATGGATGAGTCACAGCCAGTGCTTGACCAATTTTCTCTCTGTGAAAGCCTGAGAGAATATTCTCTCTCTAGGTGACTCTCTTTTAGTATGCTACATATCTTCAGTCCCTTTCCACTGTAGCCCTATAATGTCCTTGAACAGAAAATTTGGGAAACCACTGAGTTATAGCATGTTACAGTACAAATTCTTTTATGATTTGAGTCCTTACTGACCTTGACAGGCTAGGACCAAAATATTGTCTATCCTTGTAGCTCGCTTTTTCTGTAATTTTTTGGTCTGCTAACTTAAATTGTTAACCATCCAGAAGAGAAGCTTAGTGATATTGCTACCCTATAACATACGCACTTGAGGTTAGCATCACTATTATTATGAATATCAAATGACTTACATATAGCACAGAACAGGTATTTTTCCACAATCATTGACATTCTAAACTTTAAGTCCCTGTAGAATATGAAAGAACAATTACACATTTTTTACACAGACATTTAGAAATCTAACCGTATAAAAACTGCAGCACAGGGAGATAGCTCAGTAGACCAAGTACTTTCCTGGGAAATGCAAGCACCTAAGTTCAATCCCCATTCGAAAAAAAAAAAAAATTGTAGCAGTACACTCCTGTGGCATTTTTTCTTGTCTCTCATTCTCTTTTATTATCTTCTTTAAAACAAACATTTACTTGAGAAAGTATAGCAATAATTGATAAAATTTTAACAGAATGCATTTAGAGGACAAGAATATAGTTATTCCAAGCATAGTTTTAGTTTTTTAGTATTAGCCATTCCTGTCCTCAGTTTACTTGCTTAGTTCACAGATATCAGCATATATAGTTAGTCAAGTTGAGAATTCTACCAATTAACTGCTAATTTAAAAAACCTAATGGAGATTCTCAGGACCATATTCTTAACCATCGTGTGTATATAAATGTATGACATTGCCCCTGCCAAGTTTCCTAACTTTTTGCCTTGCTCTCTCGTCATTGTTAAATCTTTAAGGTCTCATTTTCCAAAAAATTATATTATACTTTTCCACTTATATTTCATGTTTTGAGCTCTTAATTAAGAGTAATTTGTAATATTTATACATGTGGATCTGGTCTATTTCACTTATGAGTATATCATCAAGTTGTATCCAATTATGTATAAAGACTGAAAGTTTATCATTCTTTATAGCTAAGTAATACTCCATTGTATAAAAACAGCACATCTTTTTCATACATTCTTCAGGTGATGGGCATTTTGGTTGTTTCCAAGATTCGGCTACCATAAATTGTGATCCTATAAACATAGGTGCACATATAACACTATGACATGTTTTCAGTGCTTTTGGGAAAATTCCCAGAAGGGGGATAGCTGGATTCAATGGGATTTCTGGTCCTAGTTTTTTAAGGAGTCTCCATACTTATTTTCATAATGGTTGCACCTGTCCACATTCCCACCAGCAGCAGAGAAGTGTTCTTTTTTCCGCATCGCCTCTCCAACATTTGTTGTTGGTTGATTTCTTTATGATAGCCAATTTTTTGGGGGTGGACTGATATCTCAGTGTTGGTTTAATTTGCATTTCCTGGATAGCTAGTGATGTGGAACATTTTTTTTTTCATGTATTTATTAGCTTCTAGTATCTTTTTCTGAGAAGTGTGTGTTCATCTCAGATATCTATTTCTAGATTGGGTCTTTAAATGTTGAAGCCCTAATATTTTCCAGTTCTTTATAAATTCTAGAGAGAAGACATTTCCCTAACTGCATACTAATTAAGAATCTTTCCAAATTTGTTGGTTCTCTTTTCACTCTATTGGTAATTTCTTTAGACATGCAAAAATTTCTCAGTAAGAGGAGTTTCCAGTTTTTAATACTTTCAAGTGTTACCCATGCAGTTTGATTTTTGTTTATGAAATGTTTGCCTACCCCTAGGTCCTCAAGATTTTCTCCTGTATTCTGTTCCAGAAGATTTAGAGTTTCTGTTTTAATGTTTAGATCTTTAATCCATTTTGACTTTAATTTAGTACCTGGTGATAGACTTCAACAAGTATTAGATTTGAAACTGTAGAGAGCCAGTTTTTCTAGCACTATTTGTTAAAGAGTCTGTCTTCCTTCCAGCAAGCATGTTCAGACCCTTCGTTGAAGATAAGGTGGCTGAGCGTCTTTGTAGTTGCTGCTACATCTCCTCATCTATTTCATTGGTCCTCAGGTCTGCCTTATTACCAATACCATAGTAGTTTTGTAGTGTAATTTCAAGTCAGGAATTGCAATGACTCCTGCTTTGTCTTTGATGTTCAGGATTGCCTTTGCTATTCTAGGCCTTTTCTGTTTCTAAATAAATTTTAGGAATAATTGTTCCAGGTCTATAAAGAATGTTGTTGGTATTTTGATAGATATTGCATTAAATCACTATAGCAATTATAGGGGTATGACCGTCTTCACATTGTTGATTCTTCGTATCCAGGAGCAGGAAATAACTTTCCATTTTCTGAAATCCTCTATGATCTCTTTTGTCAGAGTACTATAACTTTCACTGAAGAGAGCTTTTACTTCTTTAGTTAGATTAATTCCTAAGTATTTCATTTTCCATGGTGCTATTGTAAAAAGTACTGTTTTTCTAATTTCCCTTTCAGTGTGTTTATTATCTGTGGAGTGGAAAATGCTATTGAATTTTAGGTATTGAATTTGTACTCTGCTATCCTACTGAATTTGTGTATTAATTCTAGTAGCTTCTTGGTGGAGTTTTGATGTGTCTTCCAAGTAGAGTGTCATGCCATCTGCAAACAATGATATTTTAACTTCTTCTTTACTTATTTTTATTCCTTTAATTTCTCTCTCTTGTCTAATGACTCTAGCTCAGTGGCTCTCAACCTTTCATGTTGTGGTGACCCCAAACCAAACAATAATTTTGGTGGCTACTTCAAAACTGTAATTTCGCTACAGTTATGATTTGGAATGGCTTTAGGCGACACCTGTGCTTTGGTTGTTCGACCCCTGCTGGGGTCGCAACCTGCAAGATGAGAACAGCTGTCTAGCTAATGAATCCAGAACTATATTGAATGAGTGGTGGTAGAGGACATCCTTGTTTATACCAGGTCTGAGAGTGAAACCTTTCTGTTTGTCCCAATTAAGAATTATTTTAGCCTTTGGATTATCATAGATGGCTTTATCAGATTGAGTTAGAGGCCATCTATTCCAATTTTCTGAACATGAATGAGTGTTGTACTTTGCCCAAAATCTTTTCTGCATCAATTGAGATGATCATGTGGATTTTGGATTAGGCTATATCTATATCTATTATATCTATTAATGGATTACATTTGTAGATTTGCATATGCTGAAACATCCTTGCATCCATGGATGATACCTGGTCATGGGGGATAATTTTCTTAATGATTTGTTGTGTTCTGTTTGCTAGAACTTTATTGAGAATTTTTCAGTCTATTTTTATGAGGGAGATTGGTCTGTAGTTTTTTTGGTTGTATCTTGGTCTTGTTTGGGTATCAGTACAATACTTGCCTCCAGGAATGATTTTGGGAATATTGTTTCCTTTTCAATTTCATTGACAACTTTCAGGAGTATTGGGAGTATATCCTCTGTAAATTTCTTACAGAATTCAGCTGCAAATCCATCAGGACCTGTACATTTCCTTGTCAGTAGTCTTTTTATTGCATTTTGGATTTCATTCACTGTTATTGAGTTATTGAGAGTACTTATATTTTCTTGATTCAGTTTTGGTAATTTGTACTCTTCTAGGAATCCGTCCATTTCTTCTGTATCTTCAGTTCTGTAAGAGTAAAGGTTCTCAAAGTAGCTGTTAATGATCTTCTGAATTGCCACTAGGTCTGTGGTAATGTCACGCGTTTCATTACTTATTGCTTGGATTTGAGTCTTTTCATTCCTCTTCTTGAGGAGGTTATCTAAGGGATAATCAATTTTATTTAATCTTTCAAAGAACCAACTCGGAGCTGGGGAGATAGCTCCGAGGCACAAGTTCCTGCTGGGCAAGTGCAAGGTCGTGAGTTCGAACTCTGGTCCCCCCCCCCCAAAAAAAAAGCATAAGCTCAAAGAACCAACTCTTTGATTGTTTAATTCTTTGCATCGTTTTCTTTGCCCTGAAATACTTAATTTCTGCTATGATCTTTGTACTTTTCTCCGATATTTGGACTTCGTATTTGGTTTTCTCTTTTCTACATAATTGAGGTACAGCATTAAAGTATTTCTTTTCGCATTATTTTTCCTAAAGTATGAATTCACAGTTATAAATGCCACTCTAAGTACTGCTTTCATTGTATCCCATAAATTCTGAAAAGCTGTGATTGAATTTTCATTTAATGTAGCTATTGTTCTACTACTTTTTAAATTTTATCTGTAACCCTTTGGTTGATGAGGAGGGTGTTGTTTAATTTCCTCATCCATCTGGGGGTTTTGTGGTTTCTTTTGTATTTATTTCCACTTTCATTGCACTGTGGTCAGATAATATCCATGGGATTATTTCTGCTTTCTTGCATATACTTAAGCATGATCTATGGGTCAGTATATGAACTATTTTAGAAAATGTCCCACATGCAGCTGAAAAGATGTGTATTCAGAAGTCATGGACTGGAACACTCTGTATATTTCTACTAAGTCCATCTGTTCCAAGTTCCGGTTTAGTTATGCTAATGTTTTGCTAATTTTTTTTTTTTCTGCTTGACCTATCTTCTTGGGATAAGGGGTTGTTAAAGTCACCTGTTAAGATTGTGGTATTGATTATTAAACTTTTCATGTCCAATAAGATTTGTCTTATATAGCTGAATGCTACTGTGTTGGGTGCATACATATTTATGAATGTTAGCTCTTAGTCTTAAATTTTTCACCTACAAAGTATGTAGTGGCCTTTATTTCATTTGAACATTGTGGGGTTAAAGTTGAGACTGTCTACAATCAGGATTGCTACTCCTACTTTTTCTGATGTGCTGGGCCATGTAGTATTATTTTCTATCCTGTGACTTTTGAATCTTTTTTTTTTTAATTCTTCCAAAAGCATTTTGTATTTAAGTCACTCTTCTAAAAAAATTATAGAGATTGAGGATGTAGAAAATGCAAGGGCCTGGGTTTGATTCCTGGTACCCTCCAAACTCTCCTTCTTTCTTTCTTTCTTTCTTTCTTTCTTTCTTTCTTTCTTTCTCTCTTTCTTTCTTTCTTTCTTTCTTTTTTTTTTTCTTTCTTTCTTTATTTATTTTTTCTTCTTCTGAGTTATTACACAAGGCAGACTGTACGATATTTACACATGTAGGTTTGGTTTATTTAACTTATGAGTATATGTTCAAGATGCATCCACTTACATATGAAGTTTCTTTTCACTGGTGAATTTGCATTTCTTTTCACTGGTGAATTGAGTCCATTTACATTGATGGCTATGATTGAGATGTATTGACTGGTGATTGACATGTTATTTATGTGTTATTATTCACCCATTTTCTCTTTTGTTTAATTGTTTGCACTATTTGTTGGGTTCTTTTTCATTCATGGAGATCTGGTCATTTTGATCCCTCTTTATAATATCTTTTATTTGTCTGTGTAGGGTTGGCCTTGTTATCATGAAATTCTTTAGTTGTTCTTTGTCATGGAATTATTTCACTTCTCCATTAGACTTGAAAATAGTTTTAAAATATGTAGCAGTCAGGGATGGAATTTATTTTCATGGAGGACTTGAACTATTCTCCTCTGTGAGCTTCTTGACTTGTCAGTTTGTGAAGAGAAATCTGCCATTATTCTAATGGGTTTTCCTTTAAATGTGATCTATCTCTTTTCTCTAGCATTTTTTGATATATTGTGCTTATGATGGATTTCTGGGATCTTGAATATTACATGTCTGAATTTGATTTTAATTGGGTTGATGTTATTTGGAGTTCTATACTTTTTCGTTACCTGAATGCCAAATTCATTTCCCATATTTGGGAAACTTTCTGGTATTACTTCTGTCCATATTCTTTTTATATCATTTGCATTGATTCCTTCTTCTCATTGATACCTATGACTCTCACATTGTTCATCTTTCCATCTTTTTTACAGATGTTGACTTATTTTTCCCTTCATCCTAGTTATTTTTAAAAGATCTTTCCTTACATTTTCACTAGCTGCAATAGTACATTCAAGATGTGAATCTCAATTTTCACCTGCATTCAAACAATTTTGCCTGTTCATGATCATAATTTTATTTTTCTGTATGTCTCTTTAAAACAGATTCAGGCAGTTTATTTCTCTCCTATATTGCTCATTCAAGGATTCTAGCATTTTTCTATTTTCTAATTTTTTATTAGTTCCTTGTTTTGAAGCCATTTACAATTCTTTCATTATCATTAACCTTTCTCTTTTTTTACTTTAGAGATTATTTCTCATCCACTTTCCTGTCTACCATTCTGCAGTTGTTTCTTTACTTCAGATGTTATTAACTCAGAGATTTATTTCTTTTTACTTCAGAGGCTATTTGTGATCTGATCTTCTCTATACTTTTGTGTAGTTATTTATTTACTGCAGATGCTATTAATTCATAGATATAAGCTTCTGATTTGCAATTTCTTCTATGCTGTGTTTCCTGTATTTGTTCTGGCTGGACTTGAACATGGAGATTATATTTTGCTCCTCCTCCTCTTTGCAATTTTTTATAGTACTGTCCTCTGACCTTTGGCGTATTTATACCCTGAGCAGCTATTGAAAATCTTACCTTAAGAGAGATTATATAATTAAGGCAGTTATAGTTTTGCATTTACAGAACCATAGTTAGGAACATTAATAATGGGTAGTGATATTTTTTGTGTGTCTTTTTGAGACAGGGTCTCACTATGCAGTTCAAGTTAGCCTTGAGCTTACTTTCGTGGCCTAGGCTGGTCTCAAACTCACACTGATCCTCATGCCTCAATTGGTGGGATTACAAGCATGCACCACCATGCCCTGGAACATTAATAATGGGAAATGATATTTAGCAATTGACAACCTTTTGTAACTAATGGGTTTGTATTTTAGACCATAGGACTAAACATTATGTCTGTGTCTTTAAGCAGATATTAAATTAGGAATTTGTATTTAATTTAGATCCCCTAAGTTCTGTCTGATCACCTCCCCTTGACATGTCTGTGGTCTTCCAGGCAGAGTAGTTCACTCAATTACCCTTTGTTCCTTCTGTAGATCAAGAGAAAACGAGAGAAGACACTCACATAGATCTGGTTCTTGCAAAGTATCTCAGCTGATTAGGTCCAGATCTATCAAGTTTGAGCTTGTCCAGATGTGTCTAGCTTGGGTCTGGCTGCTGTACACAGCTTATTCCTGTAGCAGCCCTTGGTAGTGAGACGCACATGAACCCGGACCTGGGATGGGTTTTGAGCATGCAACAGAAGATTTCACACACATGCAGGACCGGAGCTGAGTCTGAAGAGTATCCAATGGGCACGGAGCATGTCTCACACACACACCAGACCTGCTTTGTGTCTGGAGGGGATCCAGCAGGTGTGCAACAGTTCTCACACACACGTTGGGCCTAGGCTGGGTTTGAAGGGTCCAGACGTAAGGATTGGAACATCTTACACATAAAGCAGGACTAGGCTGGGTCTGGAGAGGATTGGGCAAACATGGAGCAGGTATCACATATGCTGTGTCTGGGACGGGTCTGGAGGGGAATGCCAGTGAGCTCTTTCTTATCAGACTGATATCTTCTCTATGAATACTCCACTTAAATAATGATCTCTTACATGTCCACTGACTTCTGCAACATAATTATTAGCATTTTTATTAAGAAATTTCCAGGCTGTGTGTAATAATAAGCACAGACGATGTGGTATCAGGTTGCCCTCTGTGCTCAGTGCTAGTCTATGTGTCAATTCCTGTGGGCTTTTGTCTTGATGCTGAGCAGGCATCCCAACCAGGTGCAATGAATTTAACTTCATAGTTAATTAGTTTTATCGTTTTCTTTTTTTGTGCCTTTCACATTCTCACATCTAGATGGTTACCAAAAGTTGATCTTTCATAAAATAAATATATTGTCTCTTTAGCTTATTAGTAATGATTCAGCTGTAGTATTTGTTAATATGAGACTGCATATGTAGCTATTTCTTGGCTTACAATAATTATGTCTCAGTAAACTCATTTTCAGTGACACGGTATAAGTCAGAATTCCAGTCAGTACAGGGCAGCCACTGAGCATCTTACTTGGGCAACACTGTGGAGTTCAGGCTCCTTCCTTGTATGACTGTGTGGCACATAGGATGTGTGTTTCACTGGCACTGCTTGCATTTACCACCCCTAGCTTTTGAAAAGATGAAAAGTTCAGATTGGAAATCTAGTTTCTACTGGCTGTGTTTTGCTTTTCCATCATGATAAAGGTGAAAAACTTAAGTAGAATTGTCCACAAACTCAAGTAGAACAGTCCTTAAGACTATTGCCCTCACTAAAACTCTCACTATTTTATTTTTGCAACTCTCCTCTTAAGCCTTTATATTGGTAAACACATATTCAGTACTGAGTGAGTTAAACATGTTATAGGATTTATGTAAAAAGTCAACATGTATTAGAGAGAGGAATGGATTGATTTTGGTAACTGGTGCAAGCCAAATTCAATACATTAAAAAATCCTTAATTCCTAACTCATAATGCTAACAAGAATGATTTAAGATAGATCACAGACCTTACTCTAAAAATAAAATAATGATACTTAAAAAGAACCAGGAGAATATTTGCAAGAGCAAAAACAAGATATTTCATAAGAAACAAAAACACTATCAAGAGGTTTTGAAAAATAATAAACTGTCAAAAGACATGATTAAGAAAATGCAAATGACAGCATTGAAGCAGAGGACAGCAACGCACATAGCTGATGAAGGACTCTATCTTTGATACAAACTCTATGGCATCAGCATGAAATAGAACAGTCATTGCAATAGAAGAGTGCCCTCCAAAAGCCTGAAATAGATATTGCACAAAACAGAATATTTGAAGGGAGAGAACAATATTTTATTACTCAATACAGACATCCTAAAAAAAAAGCAGGGCACAATATATCAACTTGATAGAATACAGGACAAACCATCAAATATAGTCAGAGAATTAAAACATGTTTAATGATTATTGAAAAACTTAGTACTGTCAGTCTGCCTGCGTAAAACCTTATAATATAGATGCTTTTCTCCTAGGTGTACATCTAACAAAAAATGTCACTAGACGATAGGCATGGGAGACTTCCCAAAACCAATATTCATTTTCCTTCAACTTTGAGAAGATAGACGTGTTCTAACAACAACACATGGAATCACTTGTGATGTAATCACGTGGTTGAGTGCTCCACACAAGTGCCCCTGGAAAACTGTAGCTGTACACGATACAGATAAATCTCAAAAATGAAAACAAAACCATGTATTTTTATAGAATGTCCAAATTTTGTGAAAACATTATAGCTGGAAAATGGCATAAAATTTTCTTGGATACTGATAATATCTTGTACTGTTTGATTTTAGCTATTTTTATCTTATTTTATTATTTTACCTGAGAATGGTTTCACTGATGGGTTCAATTTGTCATAATTTACATATACATTTCCGCAATCTGTTTTTCAGTATATATATATATATATATATATATATATATATATATATATATATAATTTACTTTTTATTATTTGCCTTAGTTATTTTTTAAGTTTTATTTTATTTTTAAAAGTAAAAGCAAAGAACAAAATTCTGAAACAAAGAAACAGAAAATAAATGTTTAAGCATAGTAACATGAAAGACATAGTGGTCTACATTAACATAATTATTAAATTATGTAAATCTACACTGACTCACAAAACTTGTAGGTGTATGAGAATTATATTTCTGATTTTGTAGCAAATTTGTATAAATAGGATGATAAGTATGTCAACAAACTAAAGAATCTCACAATTGATGATTAATATACCTCAGAATTTGATCCACATATTATGCATTAATATACTACAACCTAGGACATTATGGACTAAGAATAAATAAATAAAAGCTACTATCAGAAATAATATATAATTATTACTATGTACATCTTTGAAAGGAAATACATTTTCTTATATGTACATAATAAACTGATTGGTAGTACATAAGCAAATAACATTTTCTGATCAATACTATTCATAGTAGTTTTTATTTAATTTGTTCAAATTTTGACTTGCAAAAATTGTTTTAATTTCTGGTACCTAATAACCATGTTCTATCGTTTTCTATTTGTTCCAGTGCCCTGTAAAATTACATTTAATGTCACTGGAAAGAAAATGCTAAATTAAAACAAATCTATTTTCTATCAATATGGAAACTGGGTAATTTTTATAATTAGTGTACTGCATAACATGATTCAAAGAATTAGTATATTCAAGAGAGTAAGGTTTTGCTAAGGAGAGAACTGTATTTAATCTAAATTAGCTATTCCACATAAAACTGCCATGATTTGGATCTATGAATGAGCAAAGATATTCTATGTGTATGTAAATATTTGTACCTCTGTCTACATTTGTGTGCATAAGTTTGCCATCCTGTACATAATTACAAGCTAATGTATAGTTCTAGAACATACCTATTAGCAGTGTAAACAATCTTCTCTTTATCATTTTCCTTCTTGGTGATACAGCCTGGAGATTCTTCTTTAGTTTATTATTTCACGCCACAGTCCCAGAGTATGGTTATAGGTACCAAAGTACTCAATCTTTTTGATTAATAAATATTTCCTTTCTATATGCAAACTAGCTCATATTGAATAATGGAAAATGTAACCAACATAGAATTCTGCTAATAAGTTTCTTCAAATAATTTTCTAAAAATTAATTCACTGTGCTCTACAAATTTTGCATCAGATTACAGCTTCAATTCAGGGAAGTCACATTCTACTTTAAAGAAAACTTGTGACACTGCTAAATTTGATTTCTTACTCTCAATGAATGACACATGATTAGTACTATGACAAGCATTTAGCACCACTAAATATCACTATATTAAACTATAAAATATAAAGAAGACATAATTTAAGAAAGGAAATAATGAATTCAAAGTCAGCACAAGGTATCAATCATTAATAAGTATAGTTTTTACATATTCTTGTTAATCTGGGTAGGTGCATAAGATTATTAAGATGAAATATGCACTAGGCAATACCTTTAATAAATTATATGTGCTATCAAATTCACTTTTCTGTCTAATGTTTATATATTCAAAGTAGTTATTGAGTACATCAGTTGTTAGATACAAGCTAATTTTTTAAAATAAAGTTTCAAGACTAACTAAATAAGAATGTCACTGGTATTCCCCAATATTTGGGTAGCCTGAGGCAGGCAGATTGCAAGTTTGAGCCTTGCATGGCAACTTAGAACCCTGTGTGATCTTACCTCAAAACAAATAATAAAAGGGCTGGAAATGTAATGGAGTATAAAATCTCTGAGATCAGTCCTCAGTAGCACAAAATAAATGAATGAAGGAATAAATAACGTTTTCAAGGCAAGCAAGGGAAGTAGAATAGCAAAGCAAATGGTGCCATTTTGCAGTACAGTGATTCAGACATAAATGGAGAGAGAGATGGCTGTGGGTTAGAGGAGACGCTGCAAGGAATGTGACTCCCCAGTGCGTTACCTCAGCACGGAAGGACGAAAGTTGATGCTACCTGGAGGAGAACAGCAATAGCCATGCGTGGTGGCGGGAGG
The DNA here is from genome assembly GCA_004027025.1 of Myocastor coypus. Taxonomy (NCBI): domain Eukaryota; kingdom Metazoa; phylum Chordata; class Mammalia; order Rodentia; family Myocastoridae; genus Myocastor; species Myocastor coypus. The sequence continues at coordinate 44,298 of PVJA010000404.1, read as the reverse complement.
GAGAGAAACTTCTGACTTTGCCGCATTGCACTTGTACTGAATATACATAGGGGTTCATGAGAAATGTTTGATTCAGTAAGGAGTAGTAGAAATCGGATCAATAGGGAATATTTTATATCATGGCAAAGAGTCTAGGAATTTGCACATAAATGGTAAACAATTATTTGACAATATTCAATAATCAGATTTAGGATTGTGCAAGAATTTTTAAGCAGATACAGTAACGAAAACAAAAATACTAAAGTACACACATATGAAGCACTGACCTGGGAGGGTTCAGTGAGAAAATTGTGGCCAACATTTAAATGGGAAATAAATAAAATATGAAAGGTAGTACTCCAAGTTATCTATTGATCTATGTAGATAAAAAGGTTAAGCGGGGAGGATAAAGAAGAAACTCATATGTACTATTATAAAAATGACTACTCTATATACCAGTGAATGGTTGCATCTTACTGATCGTGCTTAATAAACAACAGATAGTATCACAGTATTAATGTGTAACTTATGAAGAGGAAATAAATGCCTTGAAAAAAAACTACAAAAAGATGTTTGCTAACTTCTTGAACACCTCTTCTAATTTTTTTCTGATAACTTGCTCAGCCCCTCTGTCCACCAAAATAAGTCTAAGAGGAACATATTCAACTCCGAAAGCTAGAGATCAAAAGTACCTGTCCAAATCAAGTTAAGACAGCATGAGTATCCTGCTATTGGTAATGCAAGGAAGGCTGATTATTCCCAGGGCTAAGCCTTATGCCCAGAGAAACACGGGATAGAAAGGATATCAAACTCCAAACCCTTACAAGGCCTTGCTTTAGATGTGCTAGAGCAGCAGAGAGAAGCTTTATTGTTGGTTTGCTCAGATGGTGGCCCGATCTTACTTTTAGGTACTAGTAGAAAAAGGGATATTATGTAGAACTAAATCATGAAGGTGCTGTATCAAAGAAAAGGAAACGAAGAGAGTATAAAAGAACATTTATCATTATGAGCTACTATCAAACCACTAAGTAAGATTACTTTGATAAGGAACTATAAATTTGAACTGTGTGCAAATTAGTGAGATGTATTTTTGCAAATCAGTATACAGTTGGACCACACTAAGTAAAGAAGTATCCAAAGCACTGTGGTAGGTAGTAGAGAAAAGTATCACAATGTGTAAAGAGAGAATCAATGCACAAGGGATACACTTTGGAAGGCTGGGCCAACCACCATGCATCTCAGCTTTGGAAGATAAACCAGGAGCCCTACATTTAACAATTTAATACACAGTACACTAGTGGTGGGATGCTAGGATCCTTGGAAAGCTGTGGGATGACTACTTTTTGATATCTTAATACTGAATTTCAAGACAGCAGGAGGATTATAAAACAATAAGAAGACTAGGTGGAAATATTAAAATAGGCAGAAACATCTGATAGCCTGCACAATCTGACAATTATAAAGTAATGAAGACAGACAGTTCCCAAAGGCAAGGCAGTTGAGCACTCAGCAGGAGAACTGTGCACTCGATTCACTCAAAGCAGAATGAGTCTATGTAGTGACAGTGGCAGTTGGTCAGTTCATGACGATCATCTCACAAGGTACCTATGAAATCATCATGCTTTGCTTTAAAATATAATTTTTATTTCTCCATCATACACTTGGTGAAATGAAACAAAAATGAATCAAGAATAGATGTTCTGGAACGTGAGGTCTCCAGTGAACATCAACTGCATCTGTCCATGCTTTTGTATCTGATTTACTTCTCTGACTTAAAATCCTGTAGACTGGGAAGAGATCAAATCCAGTGGTGAAGGACTCTTCCATTTACACTGAACGGTTGGTATTTTCATCTTTCCATAAACCAATCTGTGGAAGCTTACACAGGTATGCTTGCATTGGGTAAAAAGAGACTAGCCAAATCTTTTAGGAATTATTTGCTGCAAATACTCACTTGACATTTTTTCCTATGATTCACATTGTTATATAGCTCTCCTGTTACACTCATGACACCTGCAACTGGAAAAGTGCCCGATGTTTAATGGAGTCTGGGGCTAAGACCAAGTCACAGTGAGCTCACTGGGTCTAGAGCATTGTCATAAAAAGACCCCACATAAGGCCTTCATCTCCATTGTTATCTTACTGCTTATCACAGTGAATAAAAAAATAATATCAAGCCGGGAGGAAAGCCAAATATTAGCGCAATTCTCAAAATTTGAAGAATCTATTTGTGGTGAGCCTTGCTTGTTATTTATTCACCAATGTAGCATGTGTAAGCTGAATGAATGATTGAAGGCAACATGGCCAATTTAAAAGTTGAAGAAGCGTTGACCATACTTGCTATTCCTTTACAGGAAGTGATATCTTTCTTAGACTAACTTAACCTACCCTTTCACACTTGCTGTCCTGAAATCGATCTGGCAAATCTCTTCTATTCCCAGAAGGAGAGAGGAAACGCACACTGACACTTGACAGACAACAGAATGAAAAGAAAGATAGTGTAGGAAAATGCTATATCCAAAGGGACTCAGACCATAATGAACAATTTGCAACAACTGAGACAGAATGGAGATCAAGAATTCACAATTGTACCAGAAATCTTGTTAAGACACAAGTGTTGGAAAAGGCAAGAGACAAGTATTCTGAAGATAATATATAAGCGACATTTTTAAGGTTTTCCTGACTTGAGCTACGTTTGATACCCTATTTGAAGTATAGAATTAATTATTGACTCTATTATGTCTCTCTTAAAAAAGCTTAAAACTTAGAGGTCCTATCTGGTTCTTGAGGCCTTTTCTTATTTGTTCAGAGATACTTCCCAGTTTACCTACAGCAAAAAACTGAAAGTCACTAACTGTGGATGGGACTTAGCAGGAAAAGTTTTCATAACAGGTTCTCGATGTACAGAAAGCAGTTCAAAACCTTGAACTTTACTATGTTTTAGACCTTGTAACACCCAAACTATGTGTGTTAGGAAAAATAAAGGAATGATACATTTTGTTTAATTTTATGAATCTGTATAAATCTATAAAAGGAAGTATATCTACTGAAATACCATATTTACAAAAACTAAGTTTTTGTCACCTCTGCTGTACCTGGTGTTCTTAATTCTAAAGTACCTAGAGTCATGCAACCAGATTTAATTTCTGAATGATTTCTCTTCCATTCTGTTTTTCCATTGAATGTGTTGTAACACCTTCATCAGTGTTATTTGCTGTAGTTTATGAATTGTCCTGCATAGTACTTCACGGGATGCATATGTGTCAGGTGACATGAAGTTTACACTAAATGATAAAAATAATAAAAGGAATAACATACAAAAGTTATTTGTTTTTTTATTAATTTTTTTTAATTTATTTTTTTCTTGTTTCAGAACTTTTGTTTGTTTATTTATTTATTTATTTTTATGGCTGGCTCAGCCTACCCTGAGGGCAGGGCTGGCGCAGCATGTGGTGCTGGGGATCGAACCACGGTCCCTGCAGCCGCCTAAGCTTTCCTAAGCAGGCACTTTAGACCACTGAGCCATCCTGCTGGGCCCACAAAAGTTATTTGGAAAGAGCAGGAAATTGACTTTGTCATGTATACTAGTCATTGTTGTTTGGAGGTCAATAATTATGCCAAAAGTGGATTTCAGGTTACCGCAGTGGTTATAGCACCTGTGCAGGAATTGCTGTCAGGCACAGGAGATGACGACTGGAGCTCCACCCCCACCGTTAAGGAAGCTGGAGCCAGCTAAAAAAAATTATAACAAAGTGATATAAATATTACTTTAAAATATTTTAATTATACTTATGATTTTAATCTCACGATAATTAATATTTTAATCTGCCATTTTTACTTTATTCTTTTCAAATTCAGGATACAGATGCAGTTTACTTTAATTACCATGAAATATGCAAAACTTAACATAATTATGAATTCATATTGTCCAATCATTTTAGAAAATAAACAAAAAACTCTCATACATAATCTTGAGACAACTAAAGCATTAAAGAGTTGTAATTTAGTATTAGCCAAATTGTTGAAAAGTACACAAACATGTGTAATGTCAGATATGTACTGAATTATTTCCTCGGATTATCACAATATATATTTTATATTTGTTAATTAAACATTGAAAAAATTCTTCTTATGATTCTTTCTGTTTCCCTCTTTTTTTTATTGTTTAATGTAGTGACATGAATCTCACTGTATCTACTAATTTAAGACAAAATAAAAAGCAATTAAGTGGTGTTTGAGGTAAAAGTTATATTATGATATGACTACCATTCATTTGTATTCACTAAAATTAACTAAGTTAAGTTACTTTCCAGTCATGAGCACTAGTTAGCGGTTATTTGTTCCCATTAGCAAGATTTGTGTTATATTTGCAATTAAATGGTGTAATTACTAATATTAACATTATTCTGAGTTTAATGAGTGAGTTATTCACTAAATATACAGTTTTTACTGCTTATAAAGTAATGTAAGCTAATTGGGGAAGTAAATATATGGCAAATATATCAAGTAACAGAATTGGTTACAATCCATAAGTCATCTTAATAATACTTCTTTCTAATGTATTTCTTCAGTTTTCTGTGTATATTTGTTTCCTTGTGTATATTTTCTAGCAATTTTATGTTTTATCATATACAGTGCTTTGGATCGTTCTTTTAATATTAGTGCAATAAACACTGCCTTAAATATTATTTGAAAATATAATTAAAACCAGGCATTTAATGTTCATTTGCATTTTGCACTTAAAGTGTTTTAATAATTGTATTTATTTCGTGGACTTAGACATTTAAAAAACTTGTTTGGTATTTTATGCATAATTTATTCTCATATTTGAACCACTATCTAATTTTTCATATGATAATTCTGAAAGAGGAACAGATAAAGAATAAATTACTTACAGTAATTCGAGAATTACACTGTCAGTGTAGGAACAGGTCTTGTAAATTCCTACAATCAGACACTCCTCAAAGTAGCAGGTTCAGCAGTGCACGAGCTGTGGTGCAAACCAGCAAAGTGTTCTCTCTATTGGCCAGCACCACGCACACTCTGCCTTTCCTGGAATTAGTTCTGGACAGAAGTTAAAGATTCAGAAATACACGGGGCAACATGCTTTTCTTGCTCATACTTAGAAGACAGAGCCCAGAACATTTAGCTTAAGTTGCATTTGTTCCTTGACCAATTTGTCAGAAGGAAGTATGGAAATTGTTGATGGCTACAGCTACACAAAAGACAGAGTCTGTCAAGGATTTTGCATGCCGATTCTCTGCCCTTCCCAAGGTGGCCTTGTTGCCTTCTTTGTATTATTCCTAATGAATTCCTTGTTATCTCTTTGAAATTGATATTTCTGCATACCTTATCTAAAATATCCTCTACAGATATCCCATTATAAGAATTATTTCAAATATTTTTATAATATATTTTGCTACATAAAAATCACATTGTGTGTGTATATATATATATATACATATATATATATATATATATATATATATATTATTATTATTATTATTTGGTTGTTATTTTTACCACATAGCCCAGACCTGTGGCAGTCCTCCTGATTTCATCCTCTTCAGTGCTAGAATTACAATTGTGCAAGACCTTGCCCTCCTGGACTTTGGCAAGCTCAGCCTTCCCAGGCTATCTCACTGGCCCCATGTGTATATATTTTTTGATCTTTTATTTACTCATTTGTTTGAAACAGGGTCTCACTACACACCTCAGACTCTTCATGATCCTCTTGTCTCAGCCTCCCCAGTTCTGGGATTATAACCGTGCGCCACCATGCACAGTTTCAGTGGCCAGCTGAGCACACAGTTGGCATAGCATATGGTACTGGGGATAGAATCTGGGTTCTTGTGGCTTACCAGGCGGGCCCTCAGACCATAAATCCAACTCCCCAACCCTCTTTATATGTATTATATATTATATATTTTGTTTTCTTCATTAGAATGAGAATATCATACTTACGCCCTCCCCATGGTTGCATCTGTGCATCTTAACACATCTTTTTGTTCCAAAATTCCCGAATCTGACATAAGGAAAAGATTTAAAATTTGATTGGAAAATAAAGTATGATACAGAAGATAACTCCGTGACATAAGTGACTGCCTGGAAATGCAAGGTCCTTTCATCCCTGGTAGCAACAACAATAGCAACTACAAAACATCAAGCTTTAAAAGGATCAGTCAGATAGCCCAGTGAACTAAAAAGCCTGCTTAGGAAGGCTCAGAGACCAGGATTTAATCCCCTGTTTGCATTGCCAGCCCCACCCGCAGGACCCGCTGACACAGGGACTGGGCATTGTGGCATGTACCTGTAATCCTAATGCTTGGGAGACTGAAAACAGGGGGATCACTACAAGTCCTTGAGACCCTGGAGACCCTGCACCAAGTACATGATAATAAAATAAAAATAAAGAATGGCTGTAAAGAAAGAAATAAAGGTCAAGGAAAAACAGAGAAAATAGAAGTAGAGTAAAAGAAACGAGAAAGGGAGGAAAATACAAGAGAGAGAAGAAGACAAAGAGAGAAGGCTAAAGAGAAGAAAGCCTAAGGAAGGCACTGCAAGTTTAAATTGGCATGTGTTCTCCAAAGACTCAGATATGGAAGGCTCTGTCTTCAGTGCAGCAGTGTTTAGAAGTGTGCCCTCAGGCCATGGGATCCTGAGGTCACTAACCATGGGTGGGCTCACAGCTGAATGGGCTAGGAGGCTAGGACCAGCTACAGGAAGTTGGTCACTGGGGCTTGCAGTACAGAGCTATCTCTTGGCCCCTTCTCCTCACGTGCCTCTCCCCCTTTCCTTCCCTCTCTGCCTGCTGATTGTGCGAAGTACCTGGCTTTGATCTCTCAGTGCTCTTCCTCTATGATGCTCTGCCTCATTTCCAAAGTACGGCAATTGGATCAAGTGACCACAGACCGAAGCCCAATAAGTCTCCTTCATTATGTTGTTTTTCTCAGATACTTGTTCATACCAACCAACACTCTCAAATGCATAGGGTAAATGTGTAAAAGCATTATTTTTTATGGTGCATCAAGACAATTCTTCATAATTGGTCAAAATGAAATCTGTAATAATCATTGAATATTTTATATAGCATTCATGTTTCCCACTAGCTCTGTAACTTAAAGGAGGGCAATCTTCTCATGATATGTTTTCAGAGATTTTGGTCCCTAGATGGTGGGCTGCAAGACAGAAATATCAGGGAAGAAAGGTGTGATAGGGACAGCTACCTAGTTCATGATGCCCAGGAAGCAGAGTAGTGAAGAACACCAGGGAGGAGAAAGCCAGGGACCCGATATGGCACCCAGGGCCACGGCACCAAGACCCAAAGAGACATGCCTATGAGTGTGCTGTGTTAGTTTTTTTGGAACTCTCAAGCCACTAAATTGACAGTCAAGCTTAGCAGTTTCATTGACCAACAAGTTACTTCTTTCCAACCTATAAGCTAACCAGAATTACTTTGTTTTGTGTTATAAGGGAAGGTCTACAGGGTGCTCAGGGGCTCACTACTAGATCATACTCATAGTGATCCTCCTGTTTACAGCTTCCTACGTGCTGGGATTATAGGCTTGCACCAGCATGCTGAGTCTCCGGTCTCAGTTGCCCTCTCAGTGCTCCCTGGCGGGCAGGGTCAGAAGGGCGGGTCCAGGGATTGAAACCCTGACCCATGTGCCTGCTTGTAGGCATTTTACAGAATCACTTATTACTTCAATTCATTGAGAACATTACATATCTGGGATCAGAATAACTGCATATCTGACCTGAAGTCTCCTGTAAGTTGGAAGCAAGTCTGCAGTTTTATATATATATAAGCTTGATTGCTTTTCAGCAACTGCTTCTTTGATCTCTTGTGCCAGTGTTAACAAGAGTCTTCTCTGCTTTATTATGTGGATTCCACCACACAGCATAAAAGTATAAAGTTGGAGTCCAGTATAAATATATTCAGAGATCTACATAACATATGACCTCTTTGGTCTAGCTTCTAAAACCTTTGTTAAGTAGATTTTTTTAACTAAAGAGATAAAACACACTCAGTATATAATATAATATAATATAATATAATAATATATTTTATATATTATGTTATTCTTGTATATTATATTATACTAGTTATAAATTAATAATATGCAATATAAAATATCATACGGATTATGACTACAATATGATCTTTAAAAATATAAAGGAGATCCATCCACCCTAACACCTCCATGCCATGCCACAGTGACTTGCTCCTCTACATGGCCCACAAACTGCTCTCTTCATCCTCTGCCCCACCTGCCCCAGCACCACCATACCAAACAGGAAAGAATTCCTGTTCCACGTGGCCTGCTAGATTGACTTCTTCGTCCTCTAACCCCATCAATCCCAGATAGGTCAAAGGGAAGTAATCAGACAGAACTTAAGGGAAGTAGATTAAATACAGACTCCCAATTTAATATCTGCTTAGCTACACAGTCATAAAGATTGCTCTTATTGTGTAAAATACAAACTCATTAGTTACAAAAGCTGTTCAGTGGGTAAATATCACTACCCACTATTAGTGTTCCTAACTGTAGTTCTGTCAACAAAAATTATTCATTATATAAACTATATAAACTCTTTTGAGTAAGAATTATGTGAAAGGTATGATTGTACCAAGCTCTACACAAAAGGGGAGTGGACAGTGCTAAAAACAATGACAAAGAGAAAGACCAAAATTCAATCTCAAGATCTGAGCCCACCCAGAACAAATACAGGATAAACTAACATAGAAGAAAATGAGAATCACAGCTGAAATCTCTGAATTAATAGTGTCTGAAGTTAAACAACTACAGAAAGGTATAGAGGAAATCAGATCAGAAATAATCTCTGAAGCAAAAAATGAAATCTTTGAATTAATAGCACCTGAAATAAATAAACTACTGAAGAATGGTAGAGAGGAAATCAGATAAGAAATAATCTCTGAGGTTAAAAAAAAGAAATCTTTGCATTAATATCGTCTGAAGTAAAGAGACAACTGCACAAGAGTAGAGAGAAAATTAGGTCAGAAATAATTTCTGAAGCAAAAAAAGAAAGGATAATCATAATGAAAGAATTAATAACTGCTTATGAAGATACTGATAAAATATTAGAGGAGATTAGAAAACAATGGACCCCTTGAATTAGCAATAAAGGAATGAAATAGATCGCATGAAGCACCCTCAAAGAGATATGCAAGAATTTAAAACCTCAATAACAAGCTGGCAGTGCCATCCAAATGAAAGTGAAGATAGCGTCTCTGATCCTGAAGAGACTGTAGCAGCTAGTGAAAAGGTAAGAAAGGATCTCTTAAAGAAAACAAGGATGTAGGAAAAAAAAATAATTCAACATCTGCAAGACAATGCAAAAGTGAGCAACATGAGATTAACAGGTATTAATGAGAAAGAAGGAGTTAATACAAATAATATCAAAAGAATATGGGCAGAAGTAATACCAGAAAACTTCTCAAATATGGGTAAATAATTTGGCAGTCATGTGATGGAAGCATATAGAATGGTAAATAACATCGAACCAATTTAATACACACTCAGGCATATAATAGTTAAGATTCCAGAAATCCAGCACAAGAATAACATACTAAAAGCCACTAGAGAAAAGAAACAGATCACATTTAAAGGAAAGCACATCATAATATCGGCAGGTTTCTCTTCACAAATGATGAAGTCAAGAAGATCATGTAGCAGAGTTCTTCAAGTCCTTTACTGAAACAAATTCCAGCCCAGACTGCTATCCCTTGCAAAACTATCTTTCAACTTTGATAGAGAAGTAAAATATTTCCATGAAAAAGAACAAATAAAGAATTTCATGATGACAAAGCCAACCCTACACAGACTACTAAAAGGTAGTCTAGAGAGGAACCAAAATGACCAGAACTCCACAAATGAGAATGGAAAGAACCAACCCAACAGGAAATAAAGGGGTATCCAACAGCAGGTAAATAAAATGGCAAGCATAAATCAGTACATCTCGATTATAACCATCAATGTAATAGTCTCAATTCACCAATTAAAAGAAATAGCCTGGCATAGTGGATTAGGAAGGAAAAACCAACAATATCTTGTATACAAGAAATACACTTAACTCATAAAGAAATCACCTTATACCAAAAATATTGGTCAAGCAGACCAACAGTTAGCAAAGAAATAACAGAACTGAACCGGTATTTGGAACAAATGGTCTTAGTGAACATATACAGAGTGTACCATCCAGCCACTTTTGAATACGCATTTTTTTCAGCTGCTCATGGGACATTTTCTACTTTTGTCTTTTTTTGTGAGCAGAATATATTTGTTGGTGGAAAGAAAGCTCCTGTCCAAGAGACGGACAGGAGAGAGGTCCCGTGCAGGTTGTCCACCAACATTTTCTGAAAGAGACCACATAGTAGTCCATAGGTCATGTTTGCATATAAGCAAGAAAACAGTAATTATCCTATGCATATTATCTGACCAAAATGCAATGAAATTAGAAATAAATGACAAAACATGCCACAAAAACCCTATAAACACATGGAAATTAAAAAGCAACCTCCTCAGTAACATATGGATTACAGATAAAATTAAACATGAAATTAAACAGTATCTACATGTAATGAAATTTCCGACAACTTATCAGAAATTATGGGATGCAACAAAAGCAGTTTTTTTTTTTGCTTTTTTTGCTTTTTGAGACAGGGTCTCACTGTGCAGTTCAGGCTGGCTTTGAGCTCACTTTTGTAGTCCAGGCTGGTCTCGAACTCACAACTATCCTCCTGCCTCAGCCTCCCAAGTGCTGGGATTATAGGCGTGAGCCACCACGCCCGGCTCAAAGCAGTTTTTAGAGGGAAATTTATATCTGTGAACTCACACATTAAGAAAACTGAATGGGAACCGCTAAATACTCTAATGCTGCACCACAATCATCTAGAAAAGGAAGAGCAAAACAACCCAAATCCCAAGATGGGAGGAAATTATAAAGATTAGAGCAGAAATTAATTCAATTTGGATGAAGACAACAATACAAAGAATTAACAAATCAAAAAGCTGGTTCTTTGAAAGATTAAACAAAATTGATAAGCCCCTCGCTAACCTTATCAAAAAGAGGAATGAAAAAACTCAAATTAAAGAAATAATCAATGAAAAACATGAAATTACCACAGACGCAGTCGAGATTCAGAAGATCAATTCATAGCTACTTTGAGAATCTTTACTCTCAAAGAATTGAAGACACAGCTGAACCAATTCCCAAAACTGAATCAAGAAGATCTAAGAATACTTAGCAACTCAATAATAGCCAATGAAATACAAAATGCAATAAAAAGCCTACTAACAAAGAAAAGTCCAGGTCATGATGGGTTCATCACAGAATTGTATAAGAAATTTTAGAAGATATTATCCCAATACTCCTCAAACTCTTCAATGAAGCTGAAAAAGAAAGAATCCTCCCAAAATCATTTCTGGAGACAAGTATTATATTGATGCCCAAGCCAGAGAATCATGAAGCTAAAAATGAAAACTACAGGCCAATCTCTCTCATGAACATACATGCAAAAATCCTCAATAAAATCCTCACAAATAGAATACAACAAATCATTAAGAAGATTATACATCATGAGCAGGTAGGATTCATCCCACAGATGCAAAGATGGTTCAGCATATGCAAATTTGTAAATGTAATACACTGTATCAATAGAGCTAAATCCAAGAACTCATGATCACCTCAATTCATGCAGAAAGATTTCTGACAAAATCCAACACTCGTTCATGTTCAAAGTCCTACAGAAAATTGGAAGAGACGGCCTCTACCTCAATCTGATAAATGACATCTATGTCAATCCAAAGGCTAACATAATTCTAAATGGAGAAAAACTGAAATGTTTTACTCTCAGATTGGGTACCAGACAAGGTTTGCCTCTGTAACTACACTTACTCAATTAGTTGAGGATAGCAATGTATAATACTAAAACCATGCTTGGAATACCTATAATTCTGATCTTCTAATTATGTGCTGCTTCTAATGTCATATCTTATTGCTATACTCTCTCTCAAGTAAATGTTTGCTTAAAAATAACAAAAAGAAAGAAAGAGGAAAGAAAGAAAGAAAGAAAGAAAGAAAAGAAAGAGAGAGAATATGAGACAAGGAAAAAAGACCATAGAAGTGTGTCACTACAATTTCGTAAATGGTTAAGTAAAAAAAAAAAATCTGTGTAACAACGTATATTTATTTTTGTTTTACATTGCATAGGGTTTTTAAAGTTTAAAATATCAACAATTGATGTAAAATACCTGTTTCATACTATGTCTTAGGCATTTGATACTCAGAAAAATAGTCATGTTTGTAATGGGTTATTTAGATTTCAGACTCAACAAGGTAATTTCTTTGTGAATTAGTAACAAGGCATTCAAGACTAGTCATTTGACTTTGTACTCCTTTTTCTTTTAAAATTTATTTTATTATTATTTTTTACAATAGTTAATACATTGCATAATATTGTCTTCTTCATAACTGTTCAGAGTACAAGATGAAGAAATAATTTCTTGTCTAAACATCATTAGTACAGAACTTTCTTTTGTTTTCATTGCACAAAGAGAAAGTAGCTGTATATTTAGTCTAATAGACCATAACTGTATTGGATTACCAGCTCATCTGGCATTATCAGAGGCTATTGACTTGAGCCTTTTATAACTCAGCATATTAGTATGGCTTTCCATTTTTACGTCGCGGTTAGACTTTTCTGCTGGATGGTTAAGAGCAAGATAAAGCAAGACCTATTTTACAAAGAATATGTAACTTTTGTTATCTGACAAGTTCAGTCTAGTTCCCTCAGGGCTTACCTTGGAAACTTACACTGAGATTTGCCACACTTTTGTCAGTGTCAGCCATCTGGATGAATCATGGCCATTGCTTGACTATTTTGGTATTTGCGGAAGCCTGAGAGAATATCTTCTCCCTTTGGGTTATTCTCCTGAGGTACACTGTACATCATTTATCACTTTCATCTGTGGCCCCACAATCCCCTTGAATAGGAAATATGGGACTCCACTGAGTTATATGCTATTAAAGTACAGGTTCTTTTATGGCCTGTGTTGTCATTGACCTTGAAGGGCTAGAGCCAAAATATTGGCTATACTTGTATCCCTTTATTTCTCTTATTATTTGGACTGCCAACTTAAGTTTGTTAACCGTTCAGAAGAGAAGCTTAATGATATTACTCCCTATAAGTTAGACACTTGAGCTGAGCATTGTTATGGGTTCTCAAGCAGAAACCAGGCAAGAGTCTAAATTGAAATTTAAATTGAGCCTTTAATACCAAGCTTGGGCCTTCCTGACTTCAACTCATGCAGGAGAGAAGACAGAGAAGCACACTGAGTGACAGAGAACAGGGTTTTTATACAGAAAGTACTTTCCACTTAGCGTATACTGATTTTTTTTTTAATTAACCATTTGTGACTTGCCAATGCATATAGGTACAATTTACAAATTACAAGTTAACTAGACAATAGATTGAGCACAATATCCAGATGAACTTTGGATTTCAACAAAACAAAATCATTAGCTACATTCTTATGAAGATTAACAGGCAGTCAGGCCTAAACTTAATTATCATCTATAGTGGCTGATTTCCTTAGGTGCATATATATCAACATTAATCACCTTGACTTAAGTAAGCACAATTCAACACTTTCTGCAGTTATCAGCTTTTGATTCACACAAATAATGTGTCCTATTACTAAGAGCAGTTATAAAAAGAACTCATCAATCCGAGAAGGAATTTCCTGGATATGTAGGCTTAAGGTTGTAACATCTAATAACTGTGAGCCAAATAAACCTTTCCTTCCCCCATTTTGAGTGTTGGGTGTTTGTCTCAGCAATGAGAGAAGATTAACTGAGACAAGGTCTACACATAGATGTGACTTTTTTGATATAGTTTCTAAAGCCTATTGTGTTAGTCACTTTTCTCTCGTTGCTGGGACAAATAACTGGAAACTCGAAATGAGGGAAGTAAAGGTTTATTTAGCTCACATTTACTGCAGGTTTCAATCCATATTCAGCTGGCTTCAAGGTAGAGTGGCACAAGGCATAGGGCAATCTTTCATGGCTGCAGCTAAGAGCAAAAGCAGGGAGAAGTAGCAGCAGCTCAAGCATCTAACTTCTTTTCCTACCTTACACTGAAATGCAGATCACCTGCCCCAGAGGAGGTGCAGGGCCCATTTCCACAATAACTACAAATTCCAGAAGCTGCTCCATGACTGCATGAGGCTTTGGAGGGGAAACCTAGACACAAACCATAACACCTGTGTTATGTAGATCGACACTTTAAAGAGGTAATGCACACATTCAATTAAACAGGTTTAGGATTATCACCAGGAATTCGCCTATGGGAAGGCTTGGGGAGTGGGGAGATGGAAGTCATTCATCATGCCAGTATTGAAATCCACCTGGATAAATGGTGGATAGTCGATTATCAGAACTGAGTTAGTCTGCTTCTTAGTTCAGCTTTTGTTCATCTTTCTGATTTCCCTTTTAATCTTTTCTCTTTCTAGAAGAAGAGTTAGCATGTAGCTTTTTTTTTTTTTTTTTTTTTTTTTTTTTTTTTTTTTTTTTTTTTTATTCCATCTGTACATTTCAGGTGAATGTAGTAGTGATGTGCTGGTGTAATTCTTTTAGAAGTTTTGTAGGCCTTTTGGGAATCATGCCAGCATTTACTTTATTAAACAAACCCTCATCCATAGTCTGCCTTTGGCTTCTTCTGAGGTCATCCTTAAGCACGTGGAAAGTGGTACTATTTAACTAATTTGAGCATGAAGCATCCCCCTAATCTCCTTAAAGAGGAGGTTGCTGGCTCTGTGGTCTGAAGAACCATTTATGTGTCTGAAATTTTAACAATAGATTTTGTACTCTTAGAATCTTTTCATCTGTAGACCGTGCTTTTTAAAGACTGGCAAAATGGTGCACACCTGTAATCCCAGCACTTCAGAGGCTGAGGCAGGAGGATCGGTGCGAGTTCGAGACCAGCCTGGGATACAAAAGGGAGCTCAAGGTCCGTCAGAACTGCATAGTGAGACCCTGTCTCAAAAAGACAAAAAAAAAAAAACTGGCATGAATTTAATCTTTGTTTGGAAATAGCTCATTAGATTCATAGTTTTTAGCTATAGAATTCAAGATTCTTTAAAAACATCAAATTCTCAATCTATTTATCTAATGGTCCATGTCTCAATTTATCTCTCACATCTAACATATTTCTAAAAGTAAACTGAGCAACCAAGCCAACACATAAAATATAGATTGAAAAACTTCTTCAGTACACCTTTATTTGTACTATACATTTCCTACTCACACATTCCTACAGGCAAGACCACCACAAAACTATTTGCTACCCTAAAACACAATTTCTCAGTTCTCTTTTACTCATAAGCTCCATGCTCCCTTATTTTATTCTGCAATGAAATACATTCATATTGCACCTTCAATGAGGATAGCTCCCACTGTTCATAGAAAATTTTGTTTTTGTCTCTACGTTTTTATTTGAGAAGCTGCTTCACAAATTTTTAAGAACATAGTGTCATTAACAGATACATATATTTTCTCAGTGCTATGGATTAGAGGTCAGGACCATCTCCACTGGACACTTTGTCCTCCAGTTATTCAACGAGTAGCTATCAGTTTCCGTGGGGTTGTTCCTAAAGTTCCAGGAGAGGGCTTCCTGCAGCGATTCATGTCATCTTCCTCTTCCACTTTTTTTCCTCTTCTTCCTCTACTTTTGCTTCTGCTCTACTTCTTTTTCCTTCTTTCTTTCTTTCTTTCTTTCTTTCTTTCTTTCTTTCTTTCTTTCTTTCTTTCTTTCTTTCTTCCTTCCTTTCCTTCTTTCTTTCTCTCTCTTTCTTTTTTGACTTGTATTAACATTTTTATTTTATTTTTATTTTCTATCTGTGGGTGAGAGAGCACACATTTGCAGTATGTAGTTACATTCATTGTAGGGAAATGTTACATGTACCTAACACATCCCAATTTTGTTTTTCTCATCACCCAATACCTTTTGTTTTCTTATTTTTCCAGTATCAGATTCATTTATTTAACTTAAAAGATTTATATTACCATATGTATATATTAAAAACCAGATTAAATAGGCCAAAGAATATATAAAACAGATAAGATACTAGCTCAGGTGCACATTTAGATACATTTTGTTAGGTGACAATACTTTTCTGTTTTCTCTCTCCTTTCTCAGTCTTTCCTATTTACTCTTTTACTTTGTACTTTATATGCTGAATTTTTCAAATAAAAACCTCAAAATATATAAGCTTATGTGTCTGAGTTACTACACTGAAAATTGTGGTCAAAAGGTATAACTAATTTCCATAAAAATGACTTTGTTTTTCTTTATGAGAGAATAATACTCCATTGCTGTATAATACCACATTTTCTTTATCCACTTGTCTCCTGGTAGACATATAGGTTGTTTCTGCCATTTTGCTGTTATGAGTTGCAGTGCTCATAGGTCTGCACACTTTACCCTGGTGTGATACTGTTTATTCTTTTGGAATAATGCCTTATGGGAAAAGCTGAGGCAAATGGGATTTCTGCTTTTAGCTTTTTGAGGAGTCTCTTTAGTATTCTCCTAGTGGTTGCCCCCATTTAGGGGTGCACTAACAATGTGTTCCTTATCCCGGAAGCCTGACCAGTACTTGTTATGAGTTGATTTGTTGATGGTAGCCACTCTTTTTGAAAAGAGATGAAATCTTGGAGTTATTTTAGTTTGCACTTCAAAAATTTCCAGTGATGTTGAACTTTTTTGTGTGTATTTATAGGCCATTTGTATTTATTCATCTATAAAGTATCTATTCATTTCAGATATCGACTTACTATTTGGGTCTTTAAATTTAGGGGTCTGCTGCTATTGAGTTCGTCATATATTCTAAGTATTAGTACTTTGTCTGGGGAATAAATAGCACAGTCTTTTTCTTCATTCTATAAACTGTCTCTTCACCATCCTGGTGGATTCCCTTGCAGCACAAAACCTTTTTAACCTGAAGTAATTCTTTTCTGGATTCTTGATATTATTTATTGTGCAGAAAGTCCTTCCTATACCTATATCTTCAAGATTTTTACCTGTTTTGATTCCTAACAGAGGAACCATTCATGTTTTATTACTTAATCTTCAATGCATTTGTTTTTAGTTTACTACATGATAAGAGTTTTACATCTAGATAGGTAACTAATTTTCCCAGAACCATTTGTTAAAGAGGGGATTTGTGCCCTTATCACAAATTTGTACCTTTTCTCTGGGGAATTTGTTTCCTTCACCAAAGACAACATAGCTGAATGTGCCTTGCTTCTATTCTCTTATTCTGTTTCCTATCCTCTTCCATTGATCTATTAATCTGTGCTTTTTTACTTTCTTTATCACTGTAGCTTTGTAGTATAACTAGAAATCCAAGAATGTGATATACTATGCCTTGGTCTTGTTGTTCAGAACTGCCTTTGTTATTTTAGGTCTCTTCTGTTTCCATGTCCATTTTAGTTTTGTTTTCTCCAGTTCTGTGACTAACGTTATTGGTGTTTCAAATGGCATTTTATTATATTATAGTTTTAGAAGTATGATCATTGAGCCGGGTGTGGTGGCGCACATCTGTAATCCCAGCACTCGGGAGGCTGAGGCAGGAGGATCGGTGCGAGTTCGAGACCAGCCTGGGCTACAAAAGTGAGCTCAAGGCCAGTCTGAACTGCATAGCGAGACCCCTGTCTCAAAAAGACCAAAAAAAAAGAAGTATGATCATTATCACTACATTCGCTATGCATATCTAAGAGCAAGAAATATTTTTCCATTTGTTGATATTCTCTTAATTTCCCTTTCTAGAGTTTTTCAATTTTTGTTGTGGAAGTCCTTCACTTCCTTAGGTTAATTCCTAGGCATTTGATTTTTCTTCTGATCAGTATGAAAGGTAATGAAGAGAATCTGGGGAGATAGCTCAGGGGCACAAGAGCCTGCGTGGCAAGTGCAAGGTCCTGAGTTTGATCCCTGGTCCCCTAATAAATAAATAAATAAATAAATAATAAATAAATAATAAAAAGGGTAATGAAGGGTAATGTTTGCCTAATTTTCCACCCAGTGAAGGAGTATCAGCATGCTAGTGAGTTTTGAGTGTTAACCTTATATACTACCATATTACTGTACCTGAGTAGGAGTTGTAGAGGTCCTTTGCTGGTTTTCTTGTGGTCTTGCATTTAGAGGTTCACGCCACCCGCAAACACTGATAATTTAAAATCATCCTTCCTTGTTCATATCATTTTTATTTTTGTCTTGCTTTATCACTCCAGCTAATATTTTGAGAACTGTAGTGGACAGGAGTAGTGATAGCAGACAATCTTGTCTTGTTACTGATCTTAGAGAGAAAGTTTCTAGCTTCTTTTGCTTAAGTATGATGCTGGCCATTGGTTTGTATGAGGGCTTTCATCAGGTGAAGATAAAGAACTTCTATGTCTATTTGTTTTAGATTTTTATCATGAATAGATTTTGGATTTTGTCAAATGTTCATGTATTGAAATTAACATGTGGCTTTTGTACATATTTCTGTGAATGGGGTGTATTACGTTTACTGGTTTGTGTATCTTGAAGCAATTCTGCCTCCCAAGAATGAAGACTACTCAGTTATGACGTACGTTTTTTTTTTTTTTTAAAGAATTTCCTGCATTCTGCTTGCCAAAACCATACTGAAATGTTTTGCATCTACGTTGATTAAAGAGATTGACCTGTATTTCTTGGTTGCATGCTTTTCTCATTGTTTGATCAGGTGGTGCTTTCTTTCTGGAATAATTTAGTGAGTACCATTTCCCTGTTACGTTTGTTAAAGTGCTTGAGGAGTGACTGACATTAGCACTTCTCTAGAGTTCTTATGGATCTGTCATGACTGGGATCCCCTAGTTATTCCTCTGCCTCTTTTCCCTTGCTGCCTTTCACCGAGGTCTCTCTGTAGGGCTAACTCAGAACCTGGGACTTAGTTTCTACCAGGATGAAGGATTAAATAAATACAAATCCTTAGTTAAGAAAGACTCAAAAGTTATGTTTCACTTCTTCTATTAGATAATTTTCTGTCGAAATTATGAATAAGATAGACACTTACTCAATGTAAGATATAAGTTGAATGAAAGTTAAATAGCAATCACTGGGTGATGACTATCTTACAGTATCGTCCAGGACAAGATATATGGTTCAAGAAGAGGTTTCTAGAAAAAGAACAGTAAGGAGTGCATATTGGATGGAGAGACAACAAGCTTTGCTTGTATGCATATTTGAAAAGATTTTTTTTGTTGTTTAAATTTCCTTTTGGGTGGTGTCTTCATGTGAGACAAGCAAGTAATCTAAGAATCATTGTTGAAGTTAACTAGAAAGGCAATGTAGAATATTCCCCAAAGTCAAATATATGGTTGTGCTAGCATCGAAGGATTTGGGTTTATCATGCCTTCAATATTTAGGGTATTTACTTAAAATTACTAATTTCATCATTTACTTATCATCAATAATTTTTACTGTATACTAAGTAGAATACTTCAAAACATCTTTTCTCTGATTTACAAAATTTTAAAGACAAAGCTCTTACTTTTGCCTCTGGTGGATTTGACTTTCTTGTTTCTGGTGTGATCTGGGTGATAGTCTGGCCTTTCCTGTGTTGGTCACTCCACCTGAAACTTCCCTCTCCACACCCCAGACCTCTTCTGCATGACCCTTGAGTCCATAAATTTTATATGTATAAAATTAGAAATGCAATTTCTATTCATCCTTTCAACTTCATCTTAAACATTATCTCCCCAGGATCCTAATGAATATTGAAATTTCAAAACAGCCCTTTGAAGAATTTCCTTGGGCAATATTCCAGAGGCTTTATTTCTCTTCTTTTTTTATAAGCAAGATAGAAAAACATGTTGAGTATCACATTAGAATGCATTATGTATAAAATTAGCTTTTTTGTTTAAAAAAGAATATATAATCACCCTTAGAGACTTCATTGTTTTTCGTTTGGTTGCAATATTTATTTTACATTCAGGCTTCATTTATTTATATCCTCAAACTTCAAAATAGTCATTCTTTGTTGCTTTGCACTGTTAGTGAAACAGAAATTCTATATTTATTTGTATTTGTCCTACTATTGTTTGAATGCTATTGTATGGCACACTCGAGCAAAGAAGAATTTATTGTAAGCTAGCATTCAAAAAACCTAGTGATTCAAATATTTACATGACTGGTGATGTTTTGAATTTTTCCATACATTTAAAACAATAGTATTTCAGCAATAAAATTGCACTTAATACAGTACAATGAATACAGTTATCAATTAAACATAAATCCTTATATAACTGTGACGTTCCAAGACAAAACTTCTAAATTCACTTACCCTAGCATGCCAAATGTACATTATTTCTGGTAGAACTCAACAAGTATTTACTCAGTTCTTCATACGAGGTTGCAAACACCAGTACCAAAGTTTTCTAATGGAAATAGGTACTTTAGTGTAATGAGAGTCCTCTGTGCTTCTTAGTAGCTGAGCTGGGGAAATACAAGGAACTAGCTTTATGCTCATCCACTTGATATGATGAACAGCAAGCCATATTCATGTGTGTCAAAGCTTAAATGGGTAAGTTTTACCCACATGATAGGCTATTGCATTTATGTATAAATGTTTTCTTTTGATTTTTCTTATAGAAATAGTGCAATTCAGGAAAATCTCACATGAAGGTTGGCTTTTACAAATTTGAGAGGAGATGGAAACTGAATCAACAGGTTAGTTGGATTATGCAAGGCTAAGAAGTTAGCAATATTTCACTGACAGAGAAGCATTAAGTGAAAGCCTATGCTTTTCAGAATAGATAGAGAATTTGTTTCAGAAGCAGAAGAAAACAGTAATGTAACTACATTTGGAATGCTACAAAATTGTAATGTATGCCTGAACAAACTAAAGTTAAAATGAGGTCTCAAATGTTATAGGTTCTTTCTAGGGGTGAAACTTATTGGATGGAAGGTCAACCCTGGATTCAACATAATTAATAGCTTCGCATTGATGAAATGCCACAAGATATAAAAAGCATTAGTAGTGAAATACAGGAAAACCGTCTATAAATTAATATTAATACTCAAAAACATTTGTCATGACACCTCTCTATCTGAACTGAAAACCTTCACAGCAGGACTTTACCTTCAGTCATGAGGACTGAAAGGTTTTCTGAAGAACTGACATGTGGCATTGAGAACTTTAGAACAATCAAGACACTCAAGAGATTTGCTTTCCTTTAAAATTGCTTATATTAGGACAATAGGAAGACCCACCAAGAAAGAAGAAAGAATATCAAGAACAATAACAACAAAGCGACCTTGTGACTGCTGTTTGTTCATATGTTAAAAGTTTTGTTTTACACTGTCAAGCTATTTATGCAACCCCCAAAACATGACTATTAAGCAACTTGCATCACTTTGTGCTCATTGAAGTTTCTGTAAAAGTTTCTGTAAATATATGCCAAGTAAATCTTCCAAATATATCCCCTGGTTGATGTGAATGAATTTTACACATTGAATTTAGAAATTTATTTTGAAACTCAGCCTCTAAGTTTGCTTCACAGTGTAAGAAACTCCATGATTTGTGGTAGGGTTTTTGTACCTATTTCAAAAAGTAATTGAAATGTTACACTTAACTACTGTTTCATTAGTAAACCACTGATGCAGGGTTTTCTCAAAGTACACCAGTTATCCATCGCAGGAATTATTCACAAAAACAAAGTTGAGATTCCTAAAAAATGTGACTCCTCAATATAGAAATGCATATTATAATATTTGAATTTCAGAAAGACAGCATTAGCCTCTTATATGGCAAATAAAAACAAAGTGGTATTGATCCTGTTAACATTACATCTGGATGATCAGATTCGTAGGAAATCTAGCATAGCATTGCCTGCCTGTAATTCCAGCACTCAGAAGGATGAGGCAGATGATCCTGTGTGTTCAAGTTCAGTCTGGGATACACAGTGAATTTCTGACTATCCTGCACTACATTTTGGGAATAACAACAAATTAATAACAGCACTGTTACACCATCATGATGAGATTTATGGTGAGGTGGGTCCTGATGATACACACCTATGATCTCAACACTCAGGAAGCTGGGGCAGGAAGATACAGTAAATTCAAGGTCAAGTTGTGTTTTACATTGAGTTTATGGCTAGCTTGAACTACATAGCAAGAAACAAACTTTCTGCCTCAAAAGAAACAAACAAACAAAAAAAAGATAATGAATCCTCAACATAAATGAAGCCAGAAATGGTCATATATTATAAACATATTGTCGATGAGTTATGCAGCAACTATGAAGTCATTTGAAACTGGCCAATAGTTGTATTTCATTCAGTCCTAAAATTGTGATATAAATAGTTTTCTAGTTTATAAAGAAAATTATAAGCCCAAAATATGGTAGAGAAATTTTCTTAGATGACTGGGATTAAAATGAATAAGCAATTAATTACAACAAAGGAAAATAGCATGTGTCTTTCCATCAATCTGCTCTAAAGAATTGTGAAATAGATCAGTGAACAGGTGGAACATCACAAGAACCCCCAAAGAAAACATGAAGACCACTGAGATGTAAAGCACATCCTACCAAAGAAGTCAGTATAAGCACATTTATGAATGGAGCACATTCTTCTCACATGTGAAAACTGCTTTAGGTGTAATCATTGAAATAAATTAATGAAGTTTATTGGCACATCTTAGACATCCTGGGTGATCACATTGATCAGGTTTGTACCTGTATCGGATGCATCTTGTCTCATCTCTTTTCTCATTCTTCTCTCTTCTGGTCTCATTTCAACTGCTCTTCTCATTGTTTTTTTTTTTTTAAACAAAACAAAACAAAAACATTGTTTTATTTTTTTCTGTGAGATAAGTTTTTGCTTTATAGTTTACACTAGTCTTGAACTCATCACATAGCCCAGGCCTTGTACTATTCCTTCCTGCTTCAGCCTCCTGAGAGCTGGGACTATAAGCATGTGCAACCACACACAGTATTTTTTTCCCTCTTTTTCATCTTTCTCTTTTTCTTTCCTTTACAAATCCTTTTCCTGATTAATTTCCCTTCCCGTGTGAACATTTTCCTCTATTTTACGATATCTATTGTAAATTTTGATCATTGTTTACACTTCTCATATCAAAGAACAGCATGATAGTTACACATGCGTGTCTGATTTATTTTACTTCAAAATGTGGTGTGAAGGTGCATCTGGTTACCTAGAAATGGCTCAAGTTTACCCTTATTTATGGCAGATTAGTACTTCATTGTATTAAAATAACCACATCTTCTTTATCCACTAGTCAGTTAATAGATATTTTGGCTGCTTTTCTATTAACATTGTGCTCCAGTAAACATGGGGGTACATATATTGCTGTAGTGTGGTGCTTTTAATCAGTTCCCAAAGTTACCAAATTTGGAAATAGGTGGGTCGAAAGGAACCTCTATTTTCAGCATTCTGAAAAATCTCCACACTGATTTCCATAGTGGTTGTACCACTCTGCCAACAACATTGAAGGGTTCTTTTTCCTTCCTGATCCATTATCTTTGTTATTGATTTTGTACTTGATCATAGACATTCCTTCTGGAGTGAGGTGGAATCTCAGTATTTTTTAAATTTGTGTCTCTCAAATGACCACTGATGCTGGACGTAATTTAATATATTCAGTTGCTATTTGTACTTTTTCATTTGAGAAACATTTATTCAGTTTTGATGCCTATTTTTCAATTGGGTCTTTAAATGTAGGTGCTAAAAGAAATGGTTTTCCACATGCCAAACATTAAAAGTAGACTCATGTTTCTCACCATGCATTAAACTACAATTGAAACAGATAAAAAGCCTGAATATTATAGCAGAAATACTAAATCTGCTATAAGAAAGAATATGTAGAACTCTTGAAGTCATAAGTATGGGCAAAGACTTTGTAAACAAAGCTCCAATCATATGAAAACATCACAAAGAATTAACAATCAGTATCTAATCTTATTAAAATGCTTATACACAGCAGCAGAAATTCCCAACAGAGTGAAAAGACAACCCACAAGATGGAAAAAAAAATCCTGTTGTTATTTAGATAAAAGACTAATATCTAAAATATGTAATGATCTAAATAACCAAAAATCTCAAAATTTGAAGTAAAGATTATTTTTGTGGTAGAGTTTTATATGCTCACTGTAGTTCACAAAAGAATGTACTTCTGCTGTTTTTAGGCATAGTAAGCAAATAAACTATTGACATTGAAAATGTTAATTTTATTATAAACATTAATTATATATTTGATACTTTATTTCATTGATACTTCATTTTTTTGATAAGCAGACATTGTATAAAACAGAAGGAAGCTCCTGACAAAAGAAGACATGAGCCAGGCATTGTGGCACAAACCTGTAATCCCAGCACTTGGGAGGCTGGACCAGGAGGATCAGTGAGTTTGAGATCAGCCTGGGCTACAAAAGTGAGCTGAAGGCCACCCTGGACTGCATAGTGAGACCCTGTCTCAAAAAGACAAAAGCAAAAACAAAAGACATGTTAAATGATAAGTATGGTCTGGCAAACACAAAAGGAAAACTAAGCATATATGCTGTCTATAGAAGTGAGAGCTGTGTATGGAACATGCTGTTCTCGTGTGTGGAGTCTGCCTTAGGGGTGACAACTAAAACAAATATTATCTGTAGAGTTTTGTTTGTATTTTCACTGTCAGTCACAGGGAAATTTTTCTGCTATTGCTTTTATATCTTGTACACAATTAAACAGTTGATTTTGAAAATGTCGATGGTTAATCTACACATTCATTATTACAAATGTAATATTTAATTTTTTGTTAAGCGTACATTTTATTATGATAAAAGGCATAAAATTAAAATTGATAATTCATCAATAAAAACAGTTTTTATAGGTGAATGGGGTGTTACTTGTACCTTTTCTAAAAATTCACCATGGTGCTCCCAGGGCTACAACCATGCATGATGCAAAATTCATTTCTCTAAAATTTTATATGGTTTTTAAATGAGTGATGAGGAAGCTATTTTAGTTTTACAAAAGCTCTTTCAAAGTTATAACTATGTTGTCATAATACTCCCAAGCAGAAACTCTTCTTAGTTAATACTATTATTAACAATGCCTATAGAGAATTGAACATGAAAGTTCAGTGTTTCCCAAAGGAACTGATGATAACTTGACTGGTTGTGAAAATGGATGACTTGCTGAAAATAAATGAACTCAAATTCATTTATTTTAAAAATATTCCTTGCTATAAAATATGAGCACAAGCAGATCATATATCTATTACAATCTGATAACTTACTATATATTTTCAATACAAACAGCAAAGACAAAGTGTTTGTAAGGTGAATGTGGCACTAGAGAAGGTTGTTGACCACAGGTGTAGTGTGCATGTAAGACTGGGTAAACATGGGTGAGAAGATGAAATATTCATTTATCCTGTAGCAGTAAAGGAATTTAACCATTTTCAGCTTCATATTTTTTAAGTATTAGGAATGAAGGCACCAGAAAGTAGTAAGAGAGGGGCTGCGCTTCTTGAAAAGGAAACTTTAAAAAGAAAAGCAAAAGGAAAAATATATCTATATATACACAAGAGAGTTATGATAGATATACAGCTACTTTCTCTTAGTTCATTGAGAATAAAAGTTTGTACTAATATTGTTTAGACAAGATATCAAGTCTACATCTTGTCCTCTGAATAACTACTATAAAGAAAACAATATGCCTTGTATTAATGATTGTAACCATCCTACTCACTTGTTTTGAAACTGTTTGTTATTTTATTTTATTTTAATGTAAGTGAATTTATTTTTTTTAATTTATTTTTTTTTTCTTGTTTCACAACCTTTGTTTGTTTATTCACTCATATTTATGGCCGGCTCAGCCCACCCCGAGGGCAGGGCTGGCACAGCATGTGGTGCCGAGGATCGAACCGCTGTCCCTGAAGCCACCCAAGCTTTCCCAAGCAGGTGCTTTAGACCACTGAACCATCCTGCTGGGCCCCCAATGTAAGTGAATTTAAAAAACTAAAAAAGTAAAATAAAAAAGGTAGCAACATTAGCAACAGATTAAAAACACATTTTGCAATATATGATATCTGTATGGATTAGGTAGTGATATAGTACTTTTAAGAAAGTTGTAACTTATTAGATGACTATAATTTTGGGGTGTTTTAAAAGAACATGTACAGGTAAAAGGATTTTTAAAATGTACATAATAAAATTAACCCCTGTAATTAGTTAAAAGTACATAGTGTACTTACCACACTGATTACCTCTGTCAACAGATAAATGGGCTGGCCTGATAGCTCAATGGACTACAGCACCTATTCAGCAGAGCACAATGGCCTGAGTTTGATCCCCAGCACTCAATGTTGGCCCCCGACTCCAGGGCGTGCTGAGATGGAGATTGAGACTGGGGGTAATGGCACACGTGTAATCCTAGTACTTTGGGAGGCTGAAAACGGGAGAATCATTATAAGTCTGATCTACATAGTGAAACCCTGTATCCCCTGTCCTAAATGCATAAAAAAATGGATGGATAAATAAAACGAAGATTCAGTTAATGTTAACATTTTATGCCATAAGAGTTCAATAATATCGTTAGGAATGATAAAGAGATAGGGAATCAGAGGAGGGAGAGAGGGAGAGAAAAGAAAAAAAGGATTTTAAAAAAGAAACAAGTTGTAATATGTACATGTGACCACTCCCAAAATGATTCTAAACTGCAGGAGCTGCAAACATGTTGCAGTAAAACGAAACTAGAAAGAAAGCAAAGACAATGAAGAAAAACATGAGATTTTCCCATAGCTATACCTAAGAATTCTTCCATTGATAATTATGAAACTACTTAACTTTTGAAATTAGACAAAAATAATTAGATGTGTTGCAATATTTTTAATGGACTTCTATAGTCTGTACTGTAATCCACTGACCCATGCTTGTCAAGGTCTGATAATTATTAAGGAAATTAAGTATGATAGAATGAGAATAATGAAAACAGCATATATAGAAGTATTGGAATAACACATGAATTATCAGATTTGAGCCATCATCTCATCGGTCCTCCTAGTGTAATACTATAAAAGAGTGGCTCATGCAATGACATCAATTAAAACCAGAATGTGACAGAAAGACCATGCTCCCCAGCCACGAGGGCCCTGTCACAGTGTCAGGGAATATGCACAGAGGAGCTATACAGGCAGGGCTTCAAATATTTATAAGGTAGCACAACTGTTATAATGAAATCAGACATGAAATGTTGCAAAAGTTTCACTTGCTTCAGACCCTTAGTGTTGCCTTTTACTTGCAGGCATATTTAGCAGAATTTTGAAATATTCAGTGCATATTTGACAGGTGTTACACACCCTTCTATATCATACTCTCAAGTATGTAACTTCTATAATTTTGATTAAAATTATAACTTAGTTTGCAGTTTTATAGTTATTTTCTATTGAGCTAATAGGTAATCAAAATACACTATGAAGTTTAAATATATGTTATATCCTCATAGTTTCATTTCACACTGAGGAGGTGCATATAACCTTCTATCTTTCGTCATTCCACAGTAAACCACATAAGATATTACAAATGATAATCTCACTATTTCAATCCCTACTTAATTGTGCTCCATCACTCCCTTAAGGTTTATAAGACCCAGTCCCCATCTTTCTCCAAAAAACCAAGATATATTCAATATTGTATTGCCTGGTGGCTTAAAATGGACATTTTTCCATTGTATTCTACATATTCTGTCATAACTAGTACATATAACTGTTCAGGAAATTCATGATGTTTAGAAGTGGCTATGTATTTATGTGTACACAATACACAAGGCAGCCTAAAAGAGCGTTATGATTAAATGCTGAGTAGTAGAAATAATATTGCCAGTATAATTAGTTAAAAGGAAACATTCAGTGCAATTACTTAGAGGTATATAAACATCCAATCAATTAAGAATAAATAGATTCTAAGGTAAGTATAGTACGTGACACATTATCCTCCATATCTGTAGTGTGATAATTTAAAATTATTTCATACTCAGTGAGGAAAGCAGTTGGAGTATTTCTCCACCTGATGTCAAACTCTTAACTGCAATTATGAGCTTTGCAATTTGAGTTCCTTCAAATTCATGAAAATAAGAAATGACTTACATTTCACCAGGCTCTCATAAACTCTTTTACTCTTATACATGTCCCATGTGTGTTTGCTTCTCAGTATAATTGTAGCGATATTCATTCAGTTTTTCAGATATTTTAACTGCACCTTTTCCTGGAGCCTCATTCTAGCTGGTACACCTTATCCTTATGTTCCAAAGCAAGTACACCATCCCTACAATCTTTTCTCTTATCTCAGAAAAAAAAAAGTTATTTCATTGCTGTAGAAGCTTTAGATTGAACAAGTATTATTGAAAAGGCAGTGGAAAATGCTGAAACATATCAAGTCACAATTTGCTGAGTATACAGCTAAAGAACATAATCATTCTATTTCAGAAAAATCATTAGCTGTACTGCTGTATTTATCCTTAAAAACTAGGGCATTTACTTTACGTGACCTTTTATTATTGTATATTTTCCAGGTGCCTTTTTAAATCTAAATAATATATGATAGCATTTTACTTTTATCTAATCATAAGTGAAAGATTTGGTGAATTTCTAGAAACGGAATAATACAAATGAAACCATTTCTCTGACAAAATCCTTGGACCTTGGCAGGCCTCACAGTATCTCTCCTGTGCTCTAAGTCACTGTTTCACAGGAAGGTAGACACTCTTGTCATGGGCATCACCTTGGATTCATTTGTCAGTTTTTGAACTGCAAATCAATTGAATTTCAAGTTAAATTTTCTTACGTCTGATTTCAATTGTTTACCGTTATCATCCAAGATTTATTCAGATCATTAAAAGTATCTATATTTTTTTCTCATTTCTTAATTCTTCTCATTGTTTTCTTTTCTTCCTTTCTTTCTTTCTTTCTTTCTTTCTTTCTTTCTTTCTTTCTTTCTTTCTTTCTTTCTTTCTTTCATGTATTTATTTTTTTTGCCGGCACCAGTGATGAAACTCTGGACCTTGTGCTTACCAGGCAGGCATTTATGCCACTGAGCTGTAGCCCAGACCCTGCTCATTGTTTAACAATAGCATCATTCATTAATCTTGCTCTGACTATTTCATTTATATCTAGATTGAGACTATTACCAATGGCCACATGGTTAACCTTCTAGTCCCTGTATTTTATTCCCTTGTTATGTGAATTTGTTTTGCAGCTATTTAAGATCAGAATTGCCAGGTCATGGGGAACATACATATTAAATTTTGTTGAATAAAAAAAGACAAAGCATTTTCCAAAGTGATTTGGATATGAATGTGAAGTATATAAATATTCCACTTGCCTTTATGTTATTACAAATTATAATAGCTTCCTTTTCATGGTTTCAGCTTCCTTTTCATTTTGATGGATATACAGCTACAGGTCAAGAGGTATTACCTTGTGTCTCCCTGATAACAAATCGTCATGTTTGTGACCATTTTACTATCAGCTCTTTGGGATAGGAGTATTACTTCAATCCTTTGCTCATTTTTATTTGATTTTCTTTTTTCCTATTGGCATGCATGTTTTCAAAAATAACCTTCCAGATTCACATCATTTGTTGAATGTGTGCGCTGGAAGTCATTTCTTTTCAATTTCTATGCTCACACTTTATTGTGTCATGTAAAAATATGATCTTTTAAGTTAATTATATTTTACTTCAGCAGTGTTTTTCTTTCTGGCTGATATTACCTTTTTGTGAGTATCTACCTAATCCATGACATTAAGATAATCTCTTATGTTTTATATGGTAGTTTTATTTTCCTCGCCCTCATTTATATCTATTATTTATATAAAATCAGTATACTTATAATTTATACAAAACAATATAGTAAAATGTGTTAGCAAAAGACACAAATTTAATATATCCTAAAGTTTGAAATTTATTTTCTTTATCATATTTTTCACATGAAATTTTCTCAACCATCACATATACCTAATGGTTATCATATTGAACCAAAGATAAAACATTTCTATCCTTTGGAAATTTAAGGATAATGACAGTCCAAAATTTTATTTTCCATAAATACTTCATTTTTCCTGAATTATTTTTATTTTTTATTTTATTTTATTTTATTTTCTAGATTTTTTTTCTTGTTTCAGAACCTTTGTTTGTTTATTCACTCATTTTTTATGGCTGGCTCAACCCGCCCCAAAGGCAGAGCTTGCACAGCATGTGGTGCCAGGGATTGAACCGCGGTCCCTGAAGCCGCCCAAGGTTCCCCAAGCAGGTGCTTTAGACCACTGAGCCATCCCACCGGGCCCCAAAATTTTTTATTTTAATTTATTTATTTTTTTCTTGTTTCAGAACATTTGTTTGTGTATTCACTCATTTTTATGGCTGGCTCAGCCCGTCCCGAGGGCAGGGCTGGCGCAGCATGTGGTGCCCGGGATGGAACCGTGGTCCCTGCAGCCGCCTAATCTTTCCTAAGCAGGCGCTTTAGACCACTGAGCCATCCTGCCAGGCCCTCCTGAATTATTTTTAAAAGTTATTCTTTCCTAATTCACTTAAGGAGTACATTGATTATAAAACAAGTGTCAATGGTCAATGTATGCTTATGTTAATGTCTGCACTTTTGTTTTGTTCCAGAAAATTATTTTCAATTCATGTGACAAACTACACAATAGATAAGGTAAATTTAGTATTTCTTTTGGTATAAAATATACTATATTCTTCATCAATTTTTTGAGTATTCTTAGTCCTCGAATTTTTATGAAGACTAGAGTATAAGTTTACCATTCTCTACAACCACCTACAGGCAAGCTGCTTGGCTTTTGTTTGGCATTATAGTTATTTAAGGATTGCTAGGAGATGATTACCATTTCATGGTATTTGATTTCTCCAATCCGTGAGCTTGTATTCATTTTATTTACTTGGATCATAAATCTTCTCTGTAACATTCCATTATATATATGGGGCCCCTTCATGCTATATAGCATGACTGAATTTTTAATGTTAAGATTGTAGTCTAAAACCTACTGCAATTCACTTAAATTTAAAAGTAGATTTTTAAATGTTTTCTCAAAAACAATGTTATCTGGAACTAAACATGCATTTTCTTGATTTTTTTTCATAATATTTTGCATTTTATTTTTTCTCTTTATTTCAGAATTTCAATTGTAGTCTAAATTGAATAGATACTAGTACTGGTGATATTTATATACTGATTTTTTTTTTTTTTTTTTTTTTTTTTTTTTTTTTTTTTTTTTTTTTTTTTTTTTTTTTGTCTTTTTGAGACAGGGTCTCGCTATGCAGTTGAGGCTGGTCCTGAGCTCACTTTTGTAGCCCAGGCTGGTCTCGAACTCACACCAATCCTCCTGCCTCAGCCTCCGGAGTGCTGGGATTACAGGCGTGCGCCACCACGCCCGGCTGTATATACTGATATTAAAGACAGTTTTTTAGTAGTTTTGTTTGCTTACTTATTTTTAAGCATTGTAATCCACCAGTCAGTTCTATGTTCTGACCTACCCATTGATTCTTACCTTGCCACTGGTCCATAGGAATTCCAACATCCATATGACACCATCATGGGAGAAGGTTTTCCTGGAAAGAAGCACTACCCAGTCTCTTGGCAGGCCTGGAAATACAGCTAATTAGCACCTCTAGAAAGTTGCCTTTAACTACTTACTGAATCATCACTATATTTAAGTATTCTGTTCTGAGGCATGTTCTGAATCATGTCCCATTTTCCCTATAGAGTTAAGCTGCAATTATCCACTGCAATAGGTATCTCAAAAAGTTCCTTTTTGGTGAGCTCCTCCTTATATCACATTCTTTCAATTCCAATCATTTTTAAATCCTGCATACTATTTTAATTAATTTTCATTCTCACATAAAATTATATTTCCATAAATGGGTGTGAAATAAAGGCAAATGATTTTCTTCTTTATCCTGTCAATGGCTAAATCATGTTAACTGACCCTCAGGTAGCCTACACATCTCTGCAGGAGGTACAATTGAGCCATCGTTACTCCAATGAAATCAGTTTCCTTTCTTATTTTATAGCATATGATATATCTTGTAACTCCTACTCTGTGATAAAGAAAGTTAAACTTGAGTCCCTTTTAGAAAAAATAGTTGCACCTTCACACGATGTCAAATGAAGTTAGTCAGACATACACTGGTAAAACTTGTTTGGTTTCTCTTACATGAGAAACTCAGATTATAAAGAAGGAGCCAAATGAAAGTTGAATAGCAGGCAGTAAGGAAATCGGTCTTCCACAAATTGAAGGAGGTCCAGAGATGGAGACAGGAGAGTAGTGCGAGGACCAGAAAAGATATAAAATGTGTTATATACGTATACCAACAAGACACAAAGAGTGTAAGCATCATATACTGCAAAAATGTGCTAAAATATGGAAAAACGTCAGGGACAACTCTTCAAGACTGGGATTGGGAGATAAGATTATTGCAATAGGGTTCAACTCAATATGTTGATACTAAACACAAAGGGTTTTCAAATAGTGGGTGAGATGCAGGAGATAGTATGAGATTGGTCAGTGATTTGGGTTGTATTAAATCATATTAACGGAAATTAGACTCATTCAGGTCATAGGAGATAGACATACAGGTGTTTCTCAATTAACGTAGCACTGGAAATTCAACAGGAACCAAAAGCATCTGAAGTAAAAAATGAACACATATGATTAGCAACCTGTAGACCAGCTTGGCTACATGGTGCATGATACACAGCATAGGTGTTTGTGCTTGTGACTGCATAGTCCTCCTGAGCTGAGCCTGGCTACCCCTACTTAGGACCAGCTAGCACCAGAGAAAAGATAAGAATTCAAGATTCCAAATGCAAGTTCTTCTGAATGTACCCGGTCCTGTCAGCATTGCAATGCTGAGCCACCAGGAAGTAGGACTGCCTATGCAACACTTCATAAGTCAGTCTAGTGAACTTTCCAAATCAGGAATGGTATTGAACTTTCCAATTTGCAGTTGGTATCAGAACCCTTAGGAAAATGCGGTCACTCTTACCATTAAGTTTGGTGGATTTTAGATGTTCAAGTTAATCACATATTTCTATTTTACCTATTTCTGTCAGCATATTCATTTATTTGCTTTTATTATTGTTTTAGTGATCATCTTATATTTTATAATGTATACAACTCACTTGGAGTATTATTGAGCTTCTGATCTGTTAGAGCAAATTTATCTTTTATTCACCTTTGAACTCATTTATTTTCTTGGAAAAGAGAAAAATATCAGTTAATGAGATTTTCTCTTTTTTGGTGTTTGTCTTCATCTCACTCCAAATACTTCATTTCCTCTTTAAACATGAAGGATATTTTCAGAGTGTAGAAATCCGATTAATTTTCTCCTTCAGTGTTTAAAATATACTATATCAAAATATTGATTCTTTTGGTACATTGAAAATGATGACTTTTTCTGTTTGAATTTGCTGCATAATTATTTATTGTAGCGTGGTTTTGTGTCTGGGTTTATTTAACGCTTTCTCTATGTTTTGTGTTTTCACAGATTACATTTTACTAGATCTAGATGCTGTTTTTTATAATGTTATTGCTTGAATGCTTTTCTGTGTTTTAAATACATACACTGAGTAATTTGCCCATTTTGAAATCTATTTTATCTCTCAAATCTTCAATTTGTTAGGTCCAAAGATTTCTATTGTTCTTTCCCTACTGATATCCCACAATAGTATTTTCAAATTTTCTTAAAATCTTGTGTGTCTATTTACCTTTTTTGGAGGAGTCCTCATTGAGATGTAAAATCCACATGGAAGAATGGAAGTGAGTCTGTTGGTGTCTGTCAGTGGATGAAGAACTGGGCTTCATGCCATGAATGAACAGCATGGTAATGTTTGAGTAGTCTTTCAGCATAAAATGATTCTGTGGCTTCTCAACCCTCACTACTTTTCAGAAATATTGACTCAAAGTTGAAAATTGTTATCACTAGCTGGGTTTAGTCCACTGTATATTAATATCACATTTTTTTTTTCATTGCTAGTGCTTCTGTTGGATTTTAAGATACATATTACTTCCATAATGGGGTAACTAGGCACTTTATTTTCTGATCATTTAGCTATTGTTATCTCATTGTCAATAACATGTAAATTGTCTATAGCTATGCGGTATTGCCTTTTTAAAGTCATGGCACTCTTTCTTGATATTGCTGGTAATATT
This sequence comes from Myocastor coypus, assembly GCA_004027025.1. Lineage (NCBI taxonomy): Eukaryota > Metazoa > Chordata > Mammalia > Rodentia > Myocastoridae > Myocastor > Myocastor coypus. Next base: position 10,049 of record PVJA010000404.1, on the reverse strand, counting down.
TAATTGTTTCCAGGAAAAACTGTAAAGACACTATATGATGTCCTCATCTCTTGAGGAGGTTTGCTATCCTTTGTCCAGTGGGAGATACAGAGTGAATGACTTCTGGCCAATCAGTTCATGCCTGACAAATGTTTGCAGTTGTCTTTACCAAACTCCACATATATCCATCTAAAAACATCTGATTCTTTCTATGCTCTTGTTTCTTGACCTTTTGTCTTTCTTTGATTTTTTCAGGGTCTACAAAAGTTGTTTTTGATTTGCTTTATCTTTAATGAATAATCTATGTCTTTCATGGATTATGCTTTTCCTTTGCCCTTGAGGGACTCCCATTCTCCAAGGTTCTTGCTCCTAGGGCATTTCCCTAGCTTTGTGATGGCTTTGAACCAATTTTTTTTAAATAAATTGCTACAGTTGTCCTAGTTTTTATGGAATGAGCATTTGCCAGCTACAAGCTACTTCATCACAGCAAAGGAATCTTCTTCCACTTATTTTTAGTGCATCCTTGAATGTAAATAACTTTGTTTACAAAATATTTTAGAGATACATTGAATTACACTTTTTCATTTTACCTATTTTTTTTCTTTTTCTGAGGCATATATTGAATCTCTTGATTCTACTTAAGCACATTTGTTAAATTTTAAAGCTATTTAATCATAAACTGGGAAAACATAATTTTTAAAACATTTTTAAAGCAGCCTAACTGGACTAAAAACAATGTGGTTTACAGCGTGTGGTTGTTTTCCTTGGGCTATGGCTGCTTCTACCCACGAATAAAACTATTACGGGTTCTGAATAATTAAACAGATATGTTGTTGCTGATTTTGGATTTTTTTGTCTGACATATTGAATGAAATATTCAGTCAGTGAATGACATATGGCATTTCTTCACTGCAGCATGTGTTTTCAATGAATTTTGTAATCTACCCAGGATGAGTGAATTCAAGCATTGTTTGTACAAGATTTATAAGTCACACACTCAATAATTGTCTTCTGCTATAAGGTCATTCTGAACTTGTGGATAATAAATATTTATGAAGTTGAAAACCTTTCAGTATTCTAAATTGAGTAGTTATATGTTAGCTAGCTGTCTCTGTGAAATTTTCACGTTTAGTTTGATATTGTCCAGCTTGCAACATTTTTATTGAACTTAGTTGGCTCAATTTTATAACACACTGTCAACAAGAGTTGGTATATAAGAAACAAACACCAAAGTGACATGGAACAATCTAAGCATATATACTACTATTATTCTTATACATTATGTAAGATTTCTTATGTTTTTATCCATTGTAGAGAATATAGCAGAAAGTCATTCTTATGAAATAAATATATTTTCACATATTTAAACAACTAAATACAAAATTAAGAAACGGGCAAGAAAATGTAGAGTAATATGAAATGGTATTGCATACAAATAAATAAATCCTGGTTAAGAATCACAGACTAACCACTTCTGCATTTTGAGTATAGTTCAGCCAATTAATTACGTTGGGCAACACTACAGCACATCAGTAATGCTACAGCTGGGACATTCACGTACAGTTGTAACACTTTGAGAGTACATGCATTGCTTACAAACTTATTTTACGTTTCTCATATAGTCCCATCAACAGACCATATATGTACAATTTAATACTATGTAGTTTTCCTGAAAATTTAGAAGCAATTAAAGACAATAAAGACAAATGACTTTCTGGGTTCTTCATTAAAAAACAAATAATTTGTATCTTTTTTTTGTTTCTTTCTTCCTAACTTTTCCAAAGAAGTGTCACTGAAGCTGTGGTGACTATATGATGTCAATTTTGCCTTATTATATTTCTCATATTTACTCTCTCTGTATATATACTCAGCCATTATGGAAACTAGTGTGACATCTGGAAATTTTAAGTAAATAATTGATTTTTTTCTTTAATAATCTGTATTTCAAAACAGGGCTAAATCTGTATCTCATGAAAATTTTCAATTTGGTTGTGAATCATTCTATTAGAATGAGAACTCAGGCAAACCCTTAATTTTTTATTTAGTAGTTGATGAATTTTTATTCCAGTTTTTGTACAAGGTGTTTATAGGAAGGTTTTTGCATAAGTTGACCAAGTTGTAGTATGTGTTACTTCATCAAAGAAAGTAGAATCAATGAGCTGGATGTACACATTCTTTGTTTTTGTGCATTCCATTTGCCCTCACAGCTTCCTGTGTTTGTCATAAGATTTAATGTATCTTCAATGATTCCAATATTTATTTATTCTTCCCAAATTTATTGCCATTTTTTTTTCATATTTGGCCCCAACCTCAAGACTAACATCAGATGTAGAAAGAAGAGCTTTTCATAGGCCTCCAATATAGAGTTTTATTTTAAAATTTTGTTTTATTTATTTTATGGCCAGCTCAGCCCACCCTGAGGATGGGGCTGGCACAGCACATGGTGCCAGGGATTGAACCGTGGTCTCTGCGGTTGTCTAAGCTTGCCTAAGTAGGTGCTTTAGATCACTGAACCATCTTGCTCACCCCATCCAATACAGAATTTCATAAGGCAAGTGGTTTGTCTAGTGAATACTTACCTTTGTAATCACTTAGCTAAATTTATTTTGTTTTATTTATAATTGCTTTTCCCAGGTCTGGTTGATTTTAAAAGAATTAATAACTCTATTTCCAGTGATTTGACTAGTGGTGGCTCATGGCATATATTGGCAAACTATTAATTAAATTGCTTTCTGGTATTTATAATTAAATATTATAGAAGGTAAGTCTTTGGTTGGCCATGCAATTGCTGCCGCTGAGCACAGAAATACAAAATATGTAGTGTAGAGGGTCAGTTGGTTATTCCTAAACATGCTGGAGACTTGAGAAAAGAAGGTGCTGAGCTTAGTTCTTCAAAGTTTTGATTCAAATATTGCCCAGGAAAGAAACTAAAATCTTTTGTGCTCTCCTTTCATGAGACCTCTCTCTAGGTGACTCTCCTTAGGCACACTATACATCATGGATTGCTCTCCTCTGTAGACCACTAATGTCCTTGAACAGAAATTTTGGGACACCACTGAGTTATAGGATGTTACAGTATAGGTTCTTCTATGTACTTAGTCTTCACTGACCTAGAAGGGCTAGTGTCAAAATATTGATTATCCTTGTAGCCCTTGTTTTTCTCTAATTTTTTAGTTCTACAAACTTAATTTGTTAATCCTCCAGAAGAGAAACTTAAGGATATTATTCCCTACAATATAGACACTTGAGCTTAACATCACTGTCTTTCTTATTTTTCTTTTTTTATTTTTTTAAAGAATTTTTTATTTTATTTTTTTCTTGTTTCAGAACTTTTGTTTATTTATTTATTTTTATGGCCGGCTGAGCCTGCCCTGAGGGCAGGGCTGGCACAGCATGTGGTGCCAGGGATCTAATCTCGGTCCCTGCAGCCACTTAAGCTTTCCTAAGCAGGCGCTTTAGACCACTGAGCCATCCTGCCGGGCCCCTTATTTTTATGAAAGTGCAGCACTGGCATGGAAGAACAGGAATCCTCAAAATGATATTTGTACTTTTAAGCATTTTCTATTGAGAAGAAAATTTTTCAACCATATTTTCTTTCTGCTATGTCTCTAATATTAAAATACATGTTCTTCCCCTCTGAGGTCAGTCTTCTTTTTCTCAAGCAACCTGTAATAGCTTCTCTGAAGTATTTGAAGTTTCTGATACTCATATTAATACAGACCCCATCACTTCTAATTGCTCTTGAAATTATAATAACATTGAAATTTTTGCAGGTTACAAAAGGTAAGCCCCAAAGTACGATGGGAAAGGGGACAAAACATATTTCAAAAAAGTAAAAATATTTCTTTCATGTTTGCATGAGAAAAAATCTGGAAAATATGTATGAGAATGAGCCTTAATAATAGTGGAAGAGAGTGGAATGAATTTAATGTTAGCTATAGTTTAAATTTCTTTATGTCATTGCATTAATCAGGGATCCTATGTTAAGTCACAGAGGGCTTAACAGAATATTTTGAAGAATGTGCAAAAGTAACTGGAACTAAGACTCCAAAATAGCCTATATCTTTCCTACAACTTCCTTAGTTTTATATGGGATAGTATTTAAGGGTTAAAGATTTTGGAGTAGTAGAATAAATTTGTCAAATAAAACATGATCAAAATTAACCCAATACCATGCATACTACACCTACTGAAGTAGTACAGGGATTCCACTTCTGCCGACACTGTGAGAAATACATGTATGAGAGAAGCTTTACAAGTTTGAAGAGCTCTTTCATGTTTGCCCTTTGCCAGGAGGTGCATGCAGGGCTGTGAGTTTCACTTTCTAAGCTGGGGTGGAGCCAGTGCCACTGCAATTTACAAACACAGCTTCAGATCCATCGCTGACTTCATTGTGGCGGATCTGAAGTCTTAAAGTTCCTCCCACTGCGTGTGGTCATTCAGGTTCTCTAAATCCTAAACTGTGTGTGTGTGTGTGTGTGTGTGTGTGTGTGTGTGTGTGTGTGTGTACCTCTACTGTGAAGGACACCATTTTTTTTTTACATTAAAATACATCTTATTTAATTTTTTTTCAAGTTTCAATTTTTTATTGTTTAAATTTAATAATGGTTATATTACATATTTTCATCATCAGATCAGATTAGATTAATACATATAGGTATATAAGATTGATCACACAATGAAACATTAACCCTTCTAAATCAACGTTACTTTTTTTGTCTTTTCCCCTTTCTTTTCTTTGAAAGATGACATATTGCATATTGTCCTCACAATCGTTCTACAGAGTGCAATGTGTGGGCATGACCCACCTCCCTATTGATGTTGCTTAGAAAAAAAAAAAGGAAAAGAATATACTTCTCTTTGGACTAAGAGGAAGCAGATACATATACAATCAAAGGTTTTGCAATTGCAGTGGGCCACCAGTGAAGCTTGTGATGTTGGAGGTATTGAATCTAAGCCTCCAAAACCTTATCTCACCAATCTAGCTCTGCGTTTCATGCATTGTAATTAAGCATTGTTTTTTCTTGCTGGGTGGTCAAGGGCAAGTCGAAGCAAGACCTGTATAACAAAACATTCTTTTTTTTATCTTACAGAGTCAAATCCCCTCAGGATTAAGTTTGGGACCATACACAGTACTTTGTAGAAGTGTTGTTAGTGTCAGCCTTCGGGACTAGTCACGGCCATTGCTTGGCCATTTTGCTTTCTGTAAAAGCCTAAGATAATATTTTTCTCTGGGTGACTCTCTTTAGATGCAATATAGTTCATTCATCCCTTTCTTCTGAGGTCGCATAAACTCCTTGGCAAGAAAATTTGGGACACCTCTGAGTTATAGGATATTACAGCACAGGTTCTCTTATATCCTGGGTCTTTATTGACCTTGAAGGGCTAGGGCCCAAATATTGGCTATCCTTATAGCCCTTCTTTTTCTCCAATTTTTGGTCTGTTAACTTACATTCTTATCCCTCCAGGAGAAAAGTTTGTGATACCATTACTCTATAACATAGGTACTTGAGCTTATCATCACTGGCTTTCTGAGTATCAAATATCTTTCACTTAGCTTGGAAATGATATTTTCTGACCATCATTGATATTGTAATAACTTTCCATACAATGTGATATAAGCAGTTACAAAATTTTGACACAGATATTTGGAAATTCAAGGAAATACAAAATTGTAGTCTGTGAGGAATATGGTATTTGGCCCAGTCTCTTATTTTCAAGTACAACTCTTGAGAGAATGAAAGTAACTGAGTTTATTACAGGAGCAGTACATATCAAAAAGACAAGAGTGACATGTATTGCAAACATAGTTTTAGCGTTACATGGTGCTATAATCAATATGCTGAACCTTTTGAAGGTTCTTGAGACCAATATCTGATTCATCCTGTGTACATCAATGTATGGTTGTACTATTGATGTTTTCTGCTTTATCTGCTTCCAGTCACTTCGTTGTTTAATCCATAGCAAATTCAGCTGTGTTATGCCCTTAAGTTCTTGTTTTCTTCTTTAAAGTTCTTATATTAGGGAGACTATATGATATTTACACATATAGGTCTGGTTTATTTCAGTAATGAGTATATGTTCAATATACATCCATTTATATATGAAGTCTTCAAACTTATCATTCTTTATGGATTAGTATCCCATTCTATAAAAATATCACATTTTTTAAAACCATTCTTCAAATGATGGGCATTTTGATTGTTTCCAAGATTTGCCTATTACCAATTGGGCTCTATAAACATAGGTGCACAGATATTGCTATGGTATGAAGTTTTCAGTTCTTCTGGGAAAATTCCCAGTAGGGGGATAGCTGGATTGATCGGAACTTCCAATTCTAGTTTTGTAAGGATCCTCCACACTGCTTTCCATAATAGTTGCACCAATCTGCATTCCCACCAGCAGTGGAGAAGGGTTCCTTTTTCCCCACAGCCTCTCCAGCATTTGTTGCTGGTTGATTTCTTTATGATAGCCATCCTTACTGGGGTGAGATCGTATCTAAGTGTTGTTTTAATTTGCATTTCAGGAATAGCTAGCGATGTGGAGCACTTCTTCATATATTTGTAGGCTTGCTGTATTTCTTTCTCTGAGAAGTGAGTGTTCATCTCAGATGCCCACTTCTGGATTGAGTCTTTGAAATTTGGGACCCTAATGATTTTTAGTTCTTTGTAGATTCTAGATAGAAGACCTTTGTCTGAGTACTTGTTAATTAAAATCTTTTCGAAATTTGTGGGTCGCCTTTTCACTTTGTTAGTGATTTCCTTTGACATGCAGAAACTTCTTAGCCGGAGGAGGTCCCAATTGTTGATGCTTTCAAGTGTTAAACGTGAAATTTGATTTCTATCCATGAACTCTTTGCCTACTCCGATGTCTTCAAGATTTCCTCCCACTTTCTCTTCCAGGAGATTTAATGTTTCACTTTTAATATTTAGATCTTTAATTCATTTCGACTTTATTTTTGTGCATGGTGATAGACTAGGGTCAAGATTTAGTTTTCGGCATGTAGAGAGCCAATTTTTCCAGCACCATTTGCTAAAGAGGCTGTCTTTCTTCCAGTACACATGTTTGGCCACTTTGTCAAAAATAAGATGGCTTAGTGTGTTTGTATTTGCTTCTGCATCCTCTAGTCTATTCCATTGATCTTCACGTCTATTCTTTTGCCAATAACATGCTGATTTCATTACTGTAGCTTTGCAGTATAACTTTAGGTCAGGAATTGTAATGCTTCCTGCCGTACCTTTATTGCTGAGAATTGTCTTTGCAATTCTGGGTTTTTTGTTTTGGTTTGTTTTGTTTGGTTCCAAATAAATTTTTGGAATGATTTTTCCAGCTCTGTGAGGTATGTCGATGGTATTTGGATAGGAATTGCCTTAAATCTGTACAACAATTTAGGGAGTATGGCCATCTTCACAATGTTGGTTCTTCCTATCCAGGAGGAGGGAATATCTTTCCATTTCCTTAGATCTTCTAAGATCTCTTTTTTCAGAGTACTATAGTTTTGATTGAAAAGTTCTTTTACTTCCTTAGTTAGGTTGATTCCTAAGTATTTCATTTTCTTCGGTGCTATCATAAAAGGTACTGTTTCTCTAATTTGTCTCTCAGTGTGTTTATTATCTATGTAGAGGAATGCTTCTGACTTTTGTGTGTTGACTTTGTAACCTGCTATGTTACTGAATTTGTGTATTAATTCCAGTAGCTTTTTGGTGGAGTTCTTTGGGTGTTCTAAGTAGATTATCATGTCATCTGCAAATAATGAAAGTTTTACTTCTTCTTTACCTATTCTTATTCCCTTTTTTTCTCCTTCTTGTCTAATGGCTGTAGCTCGTGACTCCAGAACTATATTGAATAGAAGTGGCGATAGGGGGCATCCTTGTCTTGTACCAGATTGGAGAGTAAAAGACTTCAGTTTTTCCCCATTTAGAATTATGCTAGCTGTTGTATTGTTGTTGATGGCTTTTATCAGGTTGAGGTAGAAGCACTCTATTCCAATTTTCTGTAGGACTTTGAACATGAATGAGTGTTGCACTTTGTCAAAGGCCTTTTCGGCATCAATTGAGATGATCATGTCATTTTTGGTCTTGGTTCTGTTGATATAGTGTATTGCATTTATAGATTTGCGTATATTGAACCATCATTGCATCCCTGGGATGAATCCTACCTGGTCGTGATGTATAATCTTCTTGATGATTTGTTGTATTGTAATGGCTAGGAATTTATTGAGAATTTTTGCGTCAATGTTCATGAGAGAAATTGGTCTGTAGTTTTCTTTTTTAGTGACATCTCTTTCTGGTTTTGGCATCAGTGTGATACTTGCCTCTACGAATGATTTTGCAAGGATTGCTTCTTTTTCAATCTCATTGAAGAGTTTGAGGAGTATTGGTTTTATGTCTTCTCTAAATTTCTTGTAGAATTCAGAGGTGAATCCATCAGGTCCCGGACTTTCTTTGTTACTTTTTTATTACATTTTGTATTTCATTGGCTGTTATTAGGTTGTTGAGAATTTTAATATCTTCTTGATTCAGTTTTGGTAATTTGTACTTTTCTAGGAATCTGTCCATTTCATGTGTGGCTTCAATTCTGTGAGAGTAGAGATTCTCAAAGTAACTATTTATGATTTTCTGTGTCTCTGCTGGGTCTGTAGTAATTTCACCCTTTTTACTCCTCATTGCTTGAATTTGAGTCCTTTCTTTCCTCTTTTTGATGAGGTTAGCTAGGGGCTTATCAATCTTATTTAATCTTTCAAAGAACCAGCTTTTGGATTCATTAATTCTTTGTGTTATTTTCTTTGCCTAAATTGAATTGATTTCTGCTCTAATGTTTATAATTTTGTCCAGTTTTTGGGCTTTTGATTTCATTTGTTCTTCTGTTTCTAGTCAGTTTAAGTGTTGTGTAAGATTGTTTATTTGTTCCCGTTATATTTTCTTAATGTGTGAGTTCAGAGCTATGAATTTCCCTCTGAGAACTGCTTTCATTGCATCCCACAAATTCCGGTAGGTTGTACTTGAAGTTTCATTAAATTTTGAATACTGTTTTATTTCTTCTTTAATTTCATCTGTAACCCATTGGTTGTTGAGAAGAGTGCTGTTTAGTTTCCATGTAGTCCTGGAATTCCTTTGGTTTCTTTTGTCATTTATTTCCAATTTGATTGCACTGTGGTCAGATAATATGCATGGGATAATTTCTGTTTTCTTGCATCTACTTAAACATGATCTATGGACTAATATGGGATCTAATTTAGAAAATGTCCCATGTGCAGCTGAGAAGAATGTGTATTTTGAGGTGGATGGATGGAACACTCTGTATATATCCACTAAGTACAATTGTTTCAAGTTCTGATGCAGTTCTGGCAGTTCTTTGCTGATTTTTTGTTTGCTTGACCTATCTTTTTCAGATAAGGGAGTGTTGAGGTCTCCTGTTAAGATTATAGTAATGGATATGAGATTTTTCAGTTCCATTAAGGTTTGTTTTATATAGCTTGCTGCTCGCATGTTGTGTGCATACATATTTATGAGTGTTACCTCTTCATCATGAATTTTTCCCCTAATCACTATGTAGTGGCCTTCTCTATTTCGTTTGATCTGTCTTGGTTTGAAGTTTAGACTTTCTGCAAACAGGATTGATACTCCTGCTTTTTTTTGAGGTGCTGGAGCATGTAGTATTGTTTTCCAACCTTTAACTTTAAGCCTATGAGTTTCTTTATGGGCTCAATGTGTTTCTTGTACGCAGCATATTGTTGGGCTCTGTTTTCTTATCCATTCTGCAAATCTCCTTCTTTTAATTGGCAAATTGTGTCCATTTACGTTGATGGTTACAATTGAACTGTATTGACTTATGGCTGACATGACTCTTATTCGCTAGTGTTTACCAATTTTTCCTCCTATTTTTAGTTTGTTACTCTATTTGCTGGGATCTTTCTGTTCTCATTTGTTGGATTCGGGTCATTTTGGTCCCTTTCTAAAATATTTGTTAGAATATTATGTAGCACTGGCTTTGATGTCATGAAGTTCTTTAGTTGTTCTTTGTCATGGAAATATTTCACTTCTCTCTCATGCTTGAAGGAGAGTTTTGCC